>CM071573.1:78376105-78682561 GCA_036426205.1 Ascaphus truei
AGAGAGAGAGAGAGAGAGAGAGAGAGAGAGAGAGAGAGAGAGAGAGAGAGAGAGAGAGAGACAGAGACAGAGAGAGAGAGAGAGAGAGAGAGAGAGAGAGAGAGAGAGAGAGAGAGAGAGAGAGAGAGAGAGAGAGAGAGAGAGAGAGAGTGACAGTGACAGAGAGAGAGTGACAGTGACAGAGAGAGAGACAGTGTGAGAGAGAGACAGTGCCAGAGAGAGAAAGAGACAGTGCCAGAGAGACAGAGAGAGAGACAGAGAGACAGTGCCAGAGAGAGAGAGACAGTGCCAGAGAGAGAGAGAGAGAGAGAGAGAGAGAGAGAGAGAGAGAGAGAGACAGAGAGAGAGAGAGAGAGAGAGAGAGAGAGAGAGAGAGAGAGAGAGAGAGAGAGAGAGAGAGAGAGAGAGAGAGAGAGACAGTGACAGACAGTGACAGAGAGACAGAGACAGTGACAGAGAGAGACAGTGACAGGGAGATAGAGACAGTGACAGAGAGACAGAGAGACGTGAGGACAGAACAGAGAGACAGAGAGACAGACAGAGAGACAAATAGAGAGACAGAGAGAGAGACAGATGACAGACAGATGACAGATGACAGATGAGAGACAGATGACAGATGAGAGACAGATGACAGATGAGAGACAGAACAGAGAGAACAGAACAGAGAGAACAGAGAGAACAGAGACAAAGGACAGAGACTGAGAGAGAGACCAAGAGAGAGAGAGAGAGGGAGACACAGAGAGAGAAAGAGGGAGACAGAGAGAGAGGGAGACAGAGATAGAGAGAGAGAGAGACAGACAGACAGAGAGAGACAGAGAGAGAGACAGACAGAGAGGACTGACTGACTAACCACTTGGGTGGGTGGGTGACTGACGGGTGGGTGGGTGGGTGACTGACTGACACTTGACTGACTGACACTTGACTGACTGACACTTGGATGAGTGGGTGGGTGACTGACTGACACTTGGGTGGGTGGGTGGGTGACTGACAGACACACTTTGACTGCCTGACACTTGGGTTGAGTGACTGACTGCCTGCCACGTGGGTGGCTGACTGATTGACACGTGGGTGGGTGACTGACTGACACGTGGGGGGGGGGGGGGGGGGGGGGTGGGCTGACTGACACGTGGGTGGGTGACTGACTGACACGTGGGGGGTGCTGACGTGACCGGGGGTGTGGACTGACTGACACGTGTGGGTGGGTGACCGCTGACTGCATGTGGTGGGTGGGTGGGTGACTGACATGTGGGGGGTGACTGACTGACATGTGGGGGTGACTGACACGTGGGGGTGGCTGACTGACACGTGGGTGGGTGATTGACTGACACGTTGTTGGGTGACTGACAATCGTTCACTGACACGGTGAGTGGGTGACTGGGTTTGGTGTCTGTATACACACTGTCACTGTACACACAAACTGGGAGGGGGCAGTCACACACACACTGGGGGGGGGCGTCAACAAGACTGGGGGGGGCAGTCACACACAGACTGGGGGGCAGTCACACACACACAGAATGGGAGGGGGGCAGACACACACACAGAATGGGAGGGGGGCAAACACACACGGAATGGGAGGGGGGCAGACACATACAGAATGGGAGGGAGGCAGACACACACACAGAATGGGAGGGAGGCAGACACACACACACAGAATGGGAGGGGGGCAGTCACACACACTCACACACAGACTGGGAGGGGGACAGTCACACACACACTGGGAGGGGGCACACACACACTGGGAGAGGGGCATCACACAGTGGGAGGGGACAGACAGACAGACAGACACACAGACTGGGAGGGGGGCAGTGACACACACACTGGGAGGGGGGCAGACACACACTGGGAGGGGGGCAGACACACACACACACAAACTGGGAGGGGGGCAGACACACACTGGGAGGGACACACACACACAGGCGTCATCGGGCTTACCGGTGAGTGTAGTGCCACTGTACGTAGCCAGAAGTAGTGAGGCTTTTATCCAGTCTGCCGGCAGTTTCAGTTGCCAGCTGTGAGCCTTCCTTCTGGTGAAAAAAACACACACACACGCACACACACAATCCGCCCCCGATACTAAGCCCCGCCCCTGGCGTATCCTGACCTCCAACCAATCCCCTGCGTCTACTCTAAAGCCCCGCCCCCCGGCATCCTGCTATTGGGAAAAAAAATACTCACGGCTGCCGCATCCTCCTCATGCTGCCGCCCCCGCGCACAGCCGCCCACTCGCGCACGGGACCAGTCACCAGGGGCAAAACCCGGGACATTTCCGGGACGGACCGTCACCCGGGACAGCCCAGAAAAAAAGGGACTGTCCCGGCAAAACCGGGACGAATGGTCACCCTATGTATGTCCATCTTAGTAGCAGTTTGCACTATGATTTTTTTTTCTGCTTGATTCCACATATTACGTCACATCTGGTCGTGGTCACTACTTTGGAAGTACAAGACTGGAGGTGGATCTGTGTGTTCCGGTCCAATTGGATCTCAAATAGACTATTTTTGGACATTAATAACCTGCCCTACTCCTGGCAGTAACCCCTGCTAGAATCAGGCTGCCAGTAGTCAACATGGGGTTTTCCCCCTCCTTGGTGCTGCACTTTAGTGACAGTGGGAGGCGGTGACATCAGGCCTGAGCATGTCCAATCATGGGGCAGACCTGGTGCCCTCCTCCTAGCTGTACTTACATGCAGTGACACCCCAAATTTAATAGTGCCTTTTCTCCTTGAGAGAGGCAGGGATCACACAGGATTGCCTGGAGCTTGGCCTACCCTGTTCCTCTTCCCCTTTGGGGAGAGTGAGTGATACCCTATACCTCTGGTCCTGCTAGAGGGTCAGGGAAGAGCCAGGACAGCTGCAGGGGCCCTGACCTGTAGTGGTAGTCCAGGCACCCTCCTCAAGTTGACCATCCCAGAGACTGCAGTGGGCAGAAATTTGCCTTGTTCCCGTACTGTCAGACCAAGAGAATAAACCGTTCCTGTTGTTATACTCCCGCCTAGTGTGTGATCTTACTGGGGGGAGAGGTGATAATTCAACTGTAGGAGATCATCTTCACCTATCTGGAGATGGAGGCGCTGCACTGCAAGAGAACCATGTGGGTAATGTACCCCAGAAGGAGAATGATTATTATTCATGCCATCATTCCAACGTCACTGGTTACGGTTTTGTTGACGTCTGCAAGGCCATTGATGCTGAAAATCACTGAAACGGTTTCAACAGGACTGCATTTGTTCCATCTTTGCTGAATACACTAAACTATGCAGGATTGTGATGTCAGAGCTGAGGTGCATTGTCATCTGCAGAAGTACTTGGATACATTGAAAACGCATGCAGGAGATGCACGCGACTTGGAGCTTATGCTGATGGTCACACTCACTGAGGAGGTTGCTGTGAGCGGTGACATCATCTGAGGTGGACCTGGCGGTCCGAATTGCGGCCGCGAGGAAGAGACACACGCGGGATCCAGCCTCCACACACACCACGGTTCAGCCCCTCAAGCTTGCGGACGGCACATTGTAAATCGTGCAGTAAGATCATCTAGCATGTGAGTGCATCAAATGTTGATTTTTTTATAGTTTTTATTAAATTGTACTGTACCACACTATCTGGCATTTTATCTTTTGTGTACCATTGGGCGAATCGGCCATCTGTGGAGCGGGAGCATCACCAGTGGGGAACCCAAGACAACCCTACGAGAGACACAGACCTCCGGTTTAAAGATACCTTTCAAGGCCTGCATTTACCCATCTAGATGTAAGTATCTAGCAGCTGTGTGGATGAGGCTTCGATACACATGGGATACTGCGCAAGGGTCTCCTGTTCTCTTTGATTACAGATATTTGAATATCGGAAGGAAATCAGGAGGACAGACTGTGGACATTTACGAACTAGTTCTCCAAAAGCAGGACTATTATATCAGGTTCACGCACTTGATAGTGCGCCAAGGACGTTGCTCTCTGTACTAATGTACCCCAGAAACCTGATCCTGTGTCCCCACTACCACCGGCGGACAGCTCGGCCCTCCTGTTACCAGCAGGTATCATGCACCACACGACCAGTAATGGCAGAATCTCCCAGAGGGTGGGGGAAGCACTGTTACATATTGTTTTTCTGCCCTGTGAATATTGCAGCATTGGGCTCTGCGTTTGCATGTTCTTTGCGTTTTGTTTGGCTCTAGTTTATAATTCATCTGCGTGAGTTCATTTTTCAATCAGAAGCCAAATGAATCCATCCATTCTTCACACCACAATTACGACTAAATTCAGGACCACACTGTTGCTGGAAGTGGGTGTGGGTCACACGAGGGCATGTTCGAGCCTCCCACCACCTCGAGCTTTATTAGAGCCACTGTGCTGTGGAATTGCAGATCTAAGCAGATTTTGTCTGCAAAACAGGGCTGAACATGCACTGACACCAGTGATTTATAGAGGACTGCAAGAATAAATAAAGCTTTATCTGACGAGCTGCGCTGCTGCTAATTCCTTTTAGTGAAGGGTCAGACTGTTCATTGATACTTTGTCTTTCAGTTGTATACTCCAACATTTTGCACATATAAATAGGTATCACCAGTACTGTAGTGGAGGGTATACGGCGGTATTAGAATGAATAGCGTAAATGAAAAATGAAAATAATGGCGTATACCATCTGGCTAAAAAAAAATCAGCGAAGAACTGAAGTCCCCGCGTCCGACGTCTGATAAAAAATACTTGAATAAAATGACGGTAAACTAAACGTATTTTGGTTTGGACCTACTACCTTCCACCTGCCCATGCCGGAAATGGGGCCTGTCCCATTTCCGCATCCCCAGCTCCCCTTCGATCTCGCTGCAGATGCCGGCGAGTAGGCACGAGAAGAGGCTGACCACGCAGGTCACTACAAATGCCATTGTGGACCATCCTTATCCTAGGCCCCAAATATTGAACCTTCAGGAAGCGTGTACCCGCTGGGTTTTGTATGACTACAGCACTGGGTACCACTGTAGGTCCTTTGATCGTGCTGGATGGAGGCACTTCTAAGCAATTCTTATGGACTTTCCATAACCTGCAGCTTACCACACACACAAAACTTTCTGTTGAATAGGTAGAGCTGGCCTTATAGGAGCCAAACACATGTAGAGTACTTGCCAAGTTGGAGGGTATGATATATCCTTTTCATACCAGGCAAGTATTTTTAGTTTCTTTTTAAACTCCTCAGAGTTTCTGTTATTTTCAGATGAGTGAAATGTGACTCATTGTTACATTGTTACATAGTAGATGAGGTTGACAAAAGACATACGTCCATCAAGTTCAACCTATGCTAAATTTAGACGACAGATACTTTATCCTATATTTGTACTTACAGTATATTTATCCAGAGGAAGGCAAACAAAAATCCCCAGTAAAATATCATCTAGGGGGTGCGCAAACGTCTTGCCTTGCGCCCCCTGCCGGCTCTCCCCCCCTGCTCGCGCACCCCTTACCTGTACTGAAGCGTCAAATGACGCCGTGGGTCATGTGACATCACAGAATGTGACCCCACGGCATCATTTGAAGCCGCGTCGCCAAAGCCGACTGAATGACGGTAAGTGAAGTTGCAGAGGCCTCACACTGTCCCCCGGCATTTAATTTAAATGCCTTTGGGAAGTGTGCGGGGCCTCTGCAACCACTGCGCCACCCCAAAAAAATCTAATGATGCCAAGTGTGCGCACCCCTGATCTAATAATATCTCATAAGGGCAAAAATAAATTCCTTCCTGACGCAAAATATTGGCCATCAGATTTCTCCCTGGATCAACATCCTTCTCATGTTTACTTATTTGGTATATCCCTGTATACCTTTCCTTTCTAAAAAGATGTCCAACCTTTTTTTGAACATAGCTATTGTATCTGCCATCACAGTCCCCATGGGTAATGAATTCCAAATGTGAACTGCCCTTACTGTAAAGAACCCTTTCCTGTGTTGCTGGTGAAATCTAATTTCCTCCAAACTTAAGGGATGTCCCCGAGTCCTTTGTACTGCCCTTGGGATGAATAGTTCTTTTGAAAGCTCCATGTATTGTCTCCGAATATATTTGTGTCTATCCCCTTTTAGACGCCTCTTTTATAATGTAAACAAATCTAATGTAGCTAGCCTCTCCTCATAAGTTAGATTGTCCATCCCCTTTATATTTGGTGGCTCTTCTCTGCACTTTCTCTGGTTTCAAAAATGTATTTTCTAAGGATTGGTGCCCAACACTGTACTCCATATTTAAAGGTGTTTTCTTACTAATGCTTTATAAAGGAGCACCATTATGTTTACTACCCTTCCATCCATCTATTGCCCATTTAATGCAAGATAAGATCTTGTTTGCCTTTGCAGCTACTGCCTGACATTGGGCACTATTGCTAAGATTGCTGTCTACAAGCACTCCTAAATCCTTCCCCTAATTTATCCCCATTTAATTTGTAAGTTGCCTGTTTATTCTTGTTTCCCAAATGCATAACCTTAAATGTATCTGTATTAACCCTTATCTGCCATTTACCTGCCCAATTTTCCAGTCTATCCAAGTCCTTCTAGAGAGAAATTACACCCTGCTCTGATTCTGACTCCATGATCTTTTTACTAGTTCATACTCTGAACTTTCAGCTAACGGTAGCAGTGGAATGATTCATGCAATGCTCAAAATATGTATACTTTTGAATGACATTATATAAATGAGATTTAAGTAATTATTTTACCAGATGGCATTTATCACCATTGTATAACATCATGCCCATTGCATGATATGTTGCTGGTTGTAATATATTTTATTGGAAATAATGCGCAAGTGTTTATCCTTTGTTTCCAATCTTTTCCACTTGGGTCCAATGAAAGACATCACAACCTGCAACACATCTAACTTTTTCCCAAACCGATGCTGCTGCAATGTATTTATATTGTATACATATACCTACACATATACATATGTCTATCGATCATATATTATAAGTACTGGAACGCCAGTTTAACTCTGATCTTTAAGTGACAAACCCAAAATGAATGTGCTGATATATATATATATATATATAAAAATAAATAAAACATAAAAATATATATACACACACACGTGTATATTGAGTTGATCATTTCTCCTCTATATACATGATTACACATTTTTGTATATATTCCACTATATATTAAATGGAATTTATCTGTACTTTCACGTTTATGGAATGATGGGTGACCTGGGCTATGTGTATTTGTATATGCATATGGACATGTTTTTATTATTATTTATATATATATATATTTTTTATTATCATTTTCTGATTATAGATATTATAATTTTGGGTCCTTCATTGTTTGTGTATGTGTATGCGTGTGGGACATGACCATATGTGTCCACTCGCGTGTACACGCACATACATATGTAAAGTATTTTATTCTTGTGTGTTGCAATTATTTTTATTTTTATCTGTGAATTAGTCCGTTTATATGTAATATGATTTTAATTACTATATTTTATTTGCGGTTTATATGCCTACTAATATATTGTATTTTGTAATGCATTGTTTTTTATATATAGGGATGGTTACGGGCGTTGCTATTGGCTAAATCTTCAGTGTCTTAGCCTTGTTGTATAGGCACTGGCGATTGGCCTCTGGCCTCTCTGTGGGTATGCCTATAAAGACCGAGTCCTCCACCATGTTAGTATTCCCTTTGAAAAAGTCACTGCAGTGACAAAACGCGTCAGGGTACGTCACCGCGACACTACGTCATCACGCAAGTGCGCACTTTACGGCCGGAGAGCGCATGGAGCTGATCTGAGGCTGACAACTTGGAAATCGTATTACTAGCAGAGACACAGCGTTCTTATCCATCTAGAGCTGCTGGAGGTGAACCGGATTGGATATCGATCCGTTGGTGTGATCCAGGACGATGTTGCCCTGTTGGTGGTGATTATATCACAAACTGCTTAATATTCTTTTACTTTTGTGAGTGTCCTTAATCCCCTTGTCCTCTTTTTAATATTAAATGTACTTTTTTACACTATGGGACGTGTGCTCTCTGTTCTTCTGTTTATATATATATATATATATATATATATATATATATATATATATATGTATGTATGTATGTATCTATATCTATCTTCTGTCTACATCTGCGTCGCCCCAAAGGCGGACAGCCTTTGGTGTAGCCGAATGGCAGCCAACCGGTGTGAACCGTTTGTTGCCATTCACCGATGTTTGGTGATGTTAAAGCTACTCCATTGCAATCTGAAACTCCCCAGCCCTTTTATCCCCTGCACCCAATTTTCCAACTCGACCTGTCCATGAAATGTCTGTGAATTGACTGCATAACCTCTGTTTATTTAATGTAACCTCTCAATGTATTTCTTCCTGCTAAAACATTATGAAATAAATAAATAACATACAAACACAACGTTTGATTGACAACCTGTTCAGTTTCAGAATGGTTTGAAACATGGCACCAAAGAATATATCAAATTGAAATGACCCGTTTGTTGCAACACCCCATTCACTGTCAAATTGTCCTCATAGAAAAAATCCACCCTCCAGAGGCTCAAGGCTTTTGGACAAAGGCAGCGTTAATTATTGGCTTTGTTGATGTGAGGGTTAAAGGGCCAGAGGTCATGGTCTCAATCAGTAACCAGAGAGCAGGAGAGAGGGATGAGGGGGAAGTCCTACATAAAATACTGCTGTCATGGGGACAGAGGGAAGCAAAATATATTTAAATCTGCCGTCTCACATCAGATGAAACTTCAGATGAAGTCAGATTATTGTTATACTCACCCTGTGATTTATTTTTATTTTTATTGCGACTGTTTTGTACATTCAGGATTTGAAAAGCAGGCCGACTCTGAAACGCTCACTGGGCCGAGAGAATTATATACCTACACCTTCCGGAACCACGGTTCTGTCCTCTTCCGAATGCCTCTAGGTTCTTCTTTGTTGAGTAACAAGCCCTTCAGAACAATACATATATAAATATATAAATAAATATAGTAGGAGTGGGTGTGGGGTTGCTGAGAGAAGAAGGGGCTTTTTTTTACAGGGGATTTGCTTGACTTCATTATAAGTTATTTTGCTTGAACTAATCTTTTTTCCTTTTTTACATAAATGACTCTGTAGGAAGTGACCGTGCATTGCTGTTCGCTTTGGCATTACGGAGGGTCATAGAGGGTGAGGATGGGGAAGCAGTAAGATCTTGTTGCCCCAGGCCTCTTCGATCCTTCCTTATTGTATGCACTCTGGTCTACTGTACTCGCACAGAGACCAGCTTACAACCTTTCTGGATCACACAGTTGTTTCTCTGCAGAATGAGAAGGGCTCCATTTGTCTTCTGGGAAAGCGGGAATGTTTCAGGCGGCAGCTCTGCTGGTGAATTTCCGCTGTCCACAGAGAAAGCTATTATACTTACACCCTTATTGATGTGCTGCCAGAGATCTCGCCCACATGGACATGTGTGTGTGTCTGACGCCTGGTATTGCATTTGTCACATACAATCCAAACTTTACATTGAGCTTCTCTAACACACTAAGTAACCCAGCGATATGGAGCTGGGGACCATCAAGTTTATCCATCTGATGTCAGAAGACAAAGGAGACCTGACTCCTTCAGTGTGGCAGAATAGAGTGACATTAGGACAGAGACAACATGGACTTAAGTCTTACAGGATCAAGGTATACTTTGATAACCTATTCCCTTGGCACAGTGAATGACAGGCAAAGGTCCCCTAACAAACTCAGTCTTCCAATCCAGAGAAACGTATGGACCGTAGAGTTTTGTTTCTGTGCCATTTCATTGGTCTCCGGTGGCGGAATGGAAATTGGAACTCGAGCTCGCAGAAGGAACATGTACCCCAGCCTTCCATTCAGCTCCAGCGATAAACTCAGTGCTGTGCTCTGCGGTACGCCAGCTGATCCTCTTCTCTGCACTGCACACACCTCCAGTAGGGAAAGGGTGCAGGCTGCATTTACTTAACCCCTTCGCTGCCAGAAGCTCTAGGAGCACACTATTTTGCAATGGATTTCAGGTTCCTCTGTCGGTGAAAAGGTAAAATATTAGTCATATTTTACGGTGGCCACAAGTCTCCTGGCAGACGTCAGGTTAACCACGGTCATTTCGAGGAGCCAGAACAGAAGATTGGCTACAATATAGGAGAGAGTCCATTAGTCACAGAGAGGTCGGGGAGGCCCACTTGCCATATTGCCATGTGTAAGTCAGGATTCCAAACCTCTCCAACCATGGGGCTGATTAACTGCCCTCTAACCTCTGCTCTGTGACCCCTCCACTCAGTCATACACAAGCGTGGCGAAGTAAGGCAGCAGTATAACATCATGTATATATGGCAAAGCTATGACTAAGCTCCTTAAAATGTCCTAAGCGTCTTCCTCATAAAGACTCAGGAGGCAAAGCAGTAACCCCAATAATTACAGATGATGCCTGGAATGTTCTTCAGCCCCCCATAAAGCAACAGAGAAACCACTACTGTGAGGAAGGACCATGGTGATGCGTGTAACGTGTTACTGTGAGGAAGGACCATGGTGATGCATGTAACATGTTACTGTGAGGAAGGACCATGGTGATGCATGTAACAAATCCGGTAATTGGATGCATCAGACGAGCACGAATTGCTACTTCTCCCACTGCCAAGGATGACCGTGCGGGTGACACAGGAGCGACAGCCAACGGCGGGATTTGATGGAATTATATAATAATGAATTAGGGTAATTAAGACCGAATTTAGTGTGTACCGGTTCCATGGGTGAGTAACAAGGAGGGGGAGGGAGTGGTGGTGAGGGGGCATGATAGGCCTTTTCGTTGGGGCCAGCAAGTATGTTGAGGATCAGGGTCCTTCATCAGGTGTATGGTCAGAGCCAATATGGCCACACCCAATGAAGTTGGGGGCCACTGTGATTGTGAGGTTGGGAAGGAGGTGGGTTGAGAAAGGGATTTGTATTGTGGTCGGGGTGCCCGCTGAGAGGGTGGAAAGTTTCTGTGTGGTGTGTAACACATTCAATACGTGTTGGTTCATAAGAGCTGGTTATTAATAGTATCCCTATGCCATCCTTTGTTAATGCATTAGAAGGAAGGAAGAACCAATAGGCGCTCCCTCACTCGCTTTCTTTGGCTTACCTTTTAGATTTGCAAGAGTGTGACATGGAGTGCCAAATTGAGAGAACAAAAATGGGTTGGTGTGCGGGGGGGTGTTGAGTTTCCAGTCCAATCACAGATGGCATCGAGTGGCAAGATAGAGAACAGAAATACAAAGGTGGCTTGGAATATGTGTAAGGAGTCGGGTGTTGCTTGATGGGTGGCAGAGGCGAGACGACCTGGCCTTACCGCCCGCTCACCGTCTGCCATGTCTCCCGAGTGCTTGGGCCCAACAGAACGTCGGCATTGATTATGCGGGGTGCTCGTGGGTGGCTCTGGGGGGCCCTGAGTCCTTGGGTGGGTGTTATCTGGTTGTAGCACACACGCAGATGGCATGCGTTTTCTAGTACATAGGAAATGCATGCGCTTGGATCACTGTGTTTGGGTCACAGATAATGCATGATGGATGAGGAGAGACATAAGGCAGATTATAAATGGCGGTGTGCTGGTACTGTTAGTAAATCAAATAGAATATATATACAGTAGACAGTGTGTATTTGTTTGTTTTCCTAAGCAACTCACATCATAATATTTATATACGAGTAACAACTATATGTGGAATGTTAGAGAATTACGAATTTCCGTTGTTTAGTATATGCCACACTAGGTAGGGAATAGTAATACTGATATTAAGGAAATGATAAATAATTAATATATCTCATATATTAAATTATATGTACAGATATGCATATATACTTGAATATATATTACACACCAACACACACCACACATACACACAACCCACACACACACACACACCACACACACACACCACATACACCACACACACACACCACACACACACACACACACACACACACACACACACACACACACACACATATATCTTCCATTACTTTGACCTAATAGTATTCAAATAATAAAGCTACACTTCGGAATATTAGGAAACTGACGCCGGACAAAAAAAGGGCAAAATAAAGACGTGAAACTCTATAAAGTATTGAAGGATTTACAACTCTGCATCTTTCATTGCGGAAAGGGACAATATGGAATACCCCCATAAAACACCACTTTTTCCTTCAGTAAATCACCGAATGGTTCAGTGAGCGTTACCCCGGGCAACAAAGGCAAACGGGCAAGAAAACACATTACAATACGCCCTATAAATGCCGATCCACAGACACACAAAGTCAGCTAGGAAAGTGTTCAGGTTTTCGGGGATTCTGCCGTATTTGAACTTTCTAAAATTGCCCCCCAAGAGACGACGTTTCTTTAGGATGGTAAAATAGCCCCCCAAGAGACGACATTTCTTTAAGATGGTAAAATAGCCCCCCAAGAGACGACGTTTCTTTAGGATGGTAAAATAGCCCCCCAAGAGACGATCATTCTTTAGATGGTGTTAAAATAGCCCCCCAAGAGACGACGTTTCTTTAGGGTGGTAAAATAGCCCCCCAAGAGACGACGTTTCTTTAGGATGGTAAAATAGCCCCCCAAGAGACAACGTTTCTTTAAGATAGTAAAATAGCCCCCAACGGGCCGACGTTTCTTTAGGGTGGTAGATGCTACCTTAGGGTAACATAGTAATGCAGACACAGGAGGGACCAAGGGGCAATTAAGCCCATGATTAACAGTCCCGTGTCACATTGAGGCACAGAGACAGACGTGCCTAATGTAACTCTAGCCTCCCACTGCAGGGTGGCAGAAGGTGAGAGCGTGAGGCACCTGTGGCCTCTCACTGCTGGGTGACAGTGTGATATAGTGCACAGTAGCCAGTTGTCAGTAGCTTGTCACTCCCAATGAATGGTGACATTACTACACAGAATCACACAGTGAATCCCTGTAAATATCATAAGAAAACGACCATGGGGTGTAGCCCAGTGTAACAAAAGTCCTTCCCAAAGCCTACAGAAAATCAGAAGCACACATTATAAATATTCTACGTTAAGTTTTACTTTCCCCTTAGAAATAGTGAAATTAATATATTCCAACACACACTGGCATTGTTTGTATTTATTCCGAGAGAGAGACTGTCTACCATATTTGTTTAAGGCATACATACAAATAAAAGCAGAAATGCTTAGGCTTCAATGCATACAAAAAAGAATGATACTGTGAGGCAGGGGTTCTTAACTCCAGGGGTCCTCAAGACTCCAACAACAGGTTAGGTTTTAAAGATATCCCTGCTTCAGCACAGGTGGCTCAATCAGTGGCTCAGTCTTCGACTGTGCTGAAGCAGGGATATCATTAAAACCTGACCTGTTGGGGGGGTGTCTTGAGGACTGGAGTTAAGTACCCCCGCTGTAAGATTCTGGGGCAATACATCGCCGACGTTTCTGAGCAACAGAGACCTGCAGAGCATTGCAGAAATGTGTGAATATCAATCCATCCTCTTCCTGCACACACACACACACACAACACACACACACACACACACACACACACACACACACACACACAATCATTTGTTGTCAATATTCCCAGCAGTTTGAGCTGCAAACTGTAACAATATATAATGTTACCTTAGTAATATACGAATACATTGTAGCTGCTGATTTACACTGTCTGAAGGCTTGATTGAAACTGAATGGCAGCCATTTAGTGAACCCTGGTAAGCAGGATCTTTGCAAAGCGATCACGGGGGAACAAATTGATTGGCAGCTTAGGTAATTCGTTTTCACTAAAGGTAAGCAAAGGCTGCATATACTAAAAATAAATAAAACGTTTTTGCTGTTTTTTTAAGTGCCGCTTCAATTGCTTCTTTAAATGCTTAGAGTAAAATTCACAATCATGGAGGAGACTGCAATGCGTTGTAGCTGGCCTAAGATTTGTAGGCGAGGCGGTGGCGGAAGCTGTTACTGTCTATTTCTTCCAATTTACAAGCTTTTCTATGCCTAGCATTTCCATACAGTGCCATACAGTGCCATACAGTGCCATACAGTGCTTGGGAAGAGGGAGACACCTTCCTTGTCCTGTGATTACACACCATGCTGTCTTTGTACCCGAGCCATACATCTATTCTGCTGCAGAAGGGCACAGAGAACCAGTGCTAGGAATGTCTGCAAGATAGTAGCCTTGTGACTAAGTGGCTTTGACCACTTAAAAGGTCAGTGCCGTGTGACTAAGGCACTGACCTTTAAAGTAGTCAAAGCCACATGAAATCACTCAGAAAGACTGCAATGAATTATTTTGCCCTTCTGGAAGTAAAGGGGTTAACCGCCCCCACCCCCCCTAGATGTTTTGGCTCTGGAAGGGTTAATATTTGAATAATCGCCAGCCCATATCCTCAAACAAAATCATTAATGACATGCCCTGCGTCAACCTGTATGCGTTGAACAACATTGATTACCTAATTAATTTGTATTGATACATTGTATTGGCATTATTTGTCCATATACAGGGCTTTTATTGAACTCAGCGTTGCCCACGAAACCCAGATCATTTTATTCCACTATAGTCTAAAAGAAGGCCCAGATATCAGGAAACGTCTAGAAAGTAGCTCACTAAAAGCAGTGGTACTGGGACTGCGACAAAATGCTCAGAAATGTATAAAACACTGGGACAAACCATATTGTAAAAAGCTTTATAGAAAAATGGCGTAGTCTTGCTAAAAAGAAATACATTTGTATTTAAAACAAAAGTTATAAAATAAAAGTAAATAAAAAAAGTGGGGGTGCTCTTGGCCTGTAAATAATAGGCGTAGTAGCTGTATTCAGGCCCTGCCCCTCAGTTACGTGACACCCTTAGGCAAGAACGAATAAGGACTCTATGCCCCCCCCCCCCAAAAAGAAATTCCCCCCCCAAAAATTGTAACCAATTTTCCCTTCCAGACAGGAAGCTGTGAGCTACTGGAGCTGAACCCCATTAATTTCGGATCAAGGGACCCCCAGTTTCCTGATATACAGACCTCCTTAGGGGGTGCCGGTATCTCCTGCTCAGGTTTAAATGTCCCCTCACACGGGCCAATAGGAACCCGTGATGTCATAGGTGGCTTCCTATTGACCGATGTGATCAGGGGCTTTAAATCTGAGCTGAGATACCGGCACCCCCTAAGGAGGAAAGTGTCTCAGGAAGCAGGGGGTCCCCAGAGCTGAAATGAAAGGGGTTCAGCTCTAAGAGATTAAAAAAGGAAAGCAGCAGTGCTTCAAATAATGTTCCTCTTGCTGCCCCCTGAGACCTGCTGCCCCTAGGGGGTGCTTTACCCAAGGGATACCTAGGGACGGGCCTGGATATCCCAGAGTACCATCACACTCTGGCCACCGGAAAGAAATAACCTGTTTGGCTGATTTTGTTGGCAGTCCCGAGGAACTCTGTGTAAAGGTGAAGTGATACTTCATGTAACTACTATGTAACTGTGTAACAGTGTAACTATGTAACAGTGTAACTATGTAACTATGATACAATGCACTTACATAATGTCTGATATTGTGCTGTATTGTTTAATTCATTGGTTCCCAACTCCAGGCCTCAACAACCCCCCAAAGGTCAGGATGTACGGATATATCTGCTTCAGCACAGGTGATCCAGCCAAAATTACCGAGCCACCGATTGAGCCACCTGTGCTGAAGCAGGGCTATCCTTAAACTCTGACCTGTTGGGGTTCTTGAGGCCTGGGGTTGGGAACCACTGTGTAATGTTCACCTCCAAGTTTCAGATATTGTGTGACAGAGAATGACACTGAGAAGGAAGCCACCCACCCCCAGACCCACACGTCGTGTGAACTACGATCCAGCTTCCTCTTCTGAACTGTGGCTTGTCCCGTGGTTACTGCCGTGGCAGGACGAATGTTCAATAGTTATATGCTCCTTATCTAAGCATAAATATTTCTAAATCATGTACAGGTATAAACTTTTAACATTCCCACGGTGAATAAAAGCTTTGGAGGGTTTTTACAACCTGTATCTAATGTCTTTTGGCAAATTGTTCTTTTGCTTCTGGTATCTGTTTGCAAAGTAATTATGAAGCCACCGTTAGTAAAAAAGATAAACAATCAGTCCCTGCTTCAGCACAGGTGGCTCAATCAGTGGCTCAGTCTTTGACTGAGCCACTGATTAGGCTACCTGTGCTGAAACTGGGATATCCTGAAAACCTGACCTGTTGATGGGTCTTGAGGACTGTAGTTGAGCCCCCCTGTAAGGCACCCAATAATTACACTGATACATTGGTTTGTATTTAATCCACCACACGGGACGGCCCTTTACTAATTTACTTTCCACGTTCCAGCCTCAGTCCCACGTAGCAACATACATAGAACTGTACAAAAAAAGGAAAGCACTCAGGCATGTAACACTGATTACAATGATTGACGGTTGTTTCATGCTCGTACGTTAGAAGATGTAGATGTAAGACCAAAAGTCTAACTGAAAAACAATGTCAGACCCCACAATGCACACGGTGTATGCTGCCTTTGGTAAGGGCGACTGAAGACATCTCCCGCCAGTGAGGTAAGAAGTGATTCAGCCATTCCACGACTGTCGTGATTTGGCTGCGCTCTTCGGATTGTTTGAGAAAATTCACAACGGTGGCCATATTTAAGAATCCCCCAAAAATAATTAGGTTTTTTTTTTAATAGAAAACTGTACGACAGTAAAGTGCGATCAGGAAAAAAAGGAAAACATCGAGGACATTTCTAAATGAACATTATGTTTTGAACTAGCGTGTCTTGAATGCAATAATCTCCTGTTCACCTATACTGGCTGTGCTAGCTAAAACGTGTCTGTGTCCCCGTTCACATATACTGGCTGTGCTTGCTAAAACGTGTCTGTGTCCCCATTCACCTATACTGGCTGTGCTAGCTAAAACGTGTCTGTGTCCCCATTCACCTATACTGGCTGTGCTTGCTAAAACGTGTCTCCTGTTCACCTATACTGGCTGTGCTAGCTAAAACGTGTCTCCTGTTCACCTATACTGGCTGTGCTTGCTAAAACGTGTCTCCTGTTCACCTATACTGGCTGTGCTAGCTAAAACGTGTCTCCTGTTCACCTATACTGGCTGTGCTAGCTAAAACGTGTCTCCTGTTCACCTATACTGGCTGTGCTTGCTAAAACATGTCTCCTGTTCACCTATACTGGCTGTGCTAGCTAAAACGTGTTTCCTGTTCACCTATACTGGCTGTGCTTGCTAAAACGTGTTTCCTGTTCACCTATACTGGCTGTGCTTGCTAAAACGTGTCTCCTGTTCACCTATACTGGCCGTGCTAGCTAAAACATGTCTCCTGTTCACCTATACTGGCTGTGCTAGCTAAAACGTGTCTCCTGTTCACCTATACTGGCTGTGCTAGCTGAAACAAGTCTCCTGTTCACCTATACTGGCTGTGCTAGCTAAAACGTGTCTCCTGTTCACCTATACTGGCTGTGCTAGCTGAAACATGTCTCCTGTTCACCTATACTGGCTGGGCTAGCTAAAACGTGTCTCCTGTTTACCTGAACCAAATAAGGTCAATATAATCACAGTGTTCCCCATATTCATTGGCCAACAGTGAGACGTACTTTGAGTATTGAACATTAGAGGACAATATCTCATGTACCATTTGCTCGGCTCCCAATTGTAAGACCAGGAGATGCTGATCCGTCTGATCTCACCCACCAATTGTAAGTTGCAGAAATACCATCTGTGTTTCTACAGAGTATTTGTGCCCCAAGAGGGTCCCTGTAATGTAACAAGCTACAACGTGGCTTTCTTCATGTGCCGTTACCAGCACTGCCCGAGAGGCTGAAGGTTTGTTCTGAGTATCTTGGGCCTTCCAAGCTAGTTAGAAAAAAAACAAAATATGGTGAAATGTGAGCAGGTTTAAGTGATTTGCAAGAAAAGTGATTAATCTACCAGACTGGAAGAGACGGAGATTGGGTGTAAGGGGACACCAGCGCTGTTCTGTTTTTGGCAGAAGATGAAAAGGTCACTAAAATATATTAAAAACAAAGTGGGGAACTGTATATGTGTGTGAGAGTGTAAGTTGTGACTGTATGAGTGTATGTATGTTGGGACTGTATGAGTGTATGTATGTTGTGACTGTATGAGTGTATGTATGTTGGGACTGTATGAGTGTATGTATGTTGGGACTGTATGAGAGTATGTATGTTGGGACTGTATGAGTGAGTGTATGTTGGGACTGTTATGCGTGAGTGTATGTTGGGACTGTATGAGTGAGTGTATGTTGGGACTGTATGAGTGTATGTACTGGTTTGGGCGGATGTCTACGATGCTCCTTGTACCAAGTAGTGAATTGTGAGTGTATGTTGGGACTGTATGAGTGTATGTATGTTGGGACTGTATGAGTGAGTGTCTTTTTTTCAGATCCCACAAATTCCTTATAGAAACCAAGAATCTGATCAATAAATAAAAAAGCATATAATAGCCTTTGTTAGAGGTCGGTGAAAGTCAGCAGAGATGTAACAAGTGTATTAAAGTTTAGGGGCGTCATACATCATCGTGGTCCAAGATAAAGAGGCCTTATTTGTTTGTTGTAGCAATGCGGTTCATGTTAACATTCAGTTGTGTTGTCAGGCAGTAAGGGTTAATGTTTCATTACGCAAGTTACAACCGAACAATGAATATTTCTCATTGTTTTCAAAGTTTCTGCATTTAATTTAAAATGCTAAACATTTCTACAAAAAAAAATCAATTGGGGCCTCTTTTTCTTGGGACTTCCTTTAGACGTGACCTGTTTTTATTGGGTGATTGACCACGTTACATTGTAGCAATGTTGTATTAATGCAGGATACCCTTTGAAAGCACTTAAAGTCAAAAAAAGCATATGTACCTGGGGGGGCTATGTGATCTACATAGTAAAGTCTCTTGGCTTCAAACTGGGGCAAAATCACCAGATTTATAATAAAAAAAGGAATCCCAGTAAAAGTAATTGCAGTTTTTCCTTTCATATATCCAGTGTAGTTTTATACACAGTGTCGCCCCCGTTTTGCAGCTGGAAACTTTACTAAATAGGTTCCTATGTCATAAAATCTCCCAAAATGGGACAAAGCAGGAAAAAGCGTTACTAGATCGATCATTTAAAAAAAAAAGAAAATGTCAAATCCAGCACTGTGGTTTTTTGTTACCTCTCGTCTGGTTTTTGCAGCCAGGAGATTTCGATCCATAACTTCACGTGGCCCAAAACACAGTTTGAGCCACTTTTATGTTGCCTTAATGATCACTATAAAAATGCTGCATCACTCCATATGCTGCGTGGATTATATATATATGTGTGTATGTGCACCTGTTTCATCGCTTGCATGCCTAATTTGCAAAGAGACATTCAAGGGGCACGTGAGTGTTGAGTAGCATACATTTTATGTATAAATGTGTGTGTGTGTGTGTGTAAATGCTTTCATTTTTCTATTTACAGGCAGTCCTCGTTTTACAACGCTTAGTTTTACAACGAATGGCTTGTCCAACGCTATGCAATGCATACCTATGTTCATTTTTACAACGCCAAAACGGCTTATCCAATGCTCTTACGACGCTTTGCAACGTTGTGTATGTGTGTATATATATACACATAAACAACGTTGCAAAGCATCGTAAGAGCGTGTATATATATATATATATATATATATATATATGTAACGGTTGTTCCCCACCACCCCCCAATCTCATATTGGCCCCTTACGTGAGGAAACTGCCCCATGTTACATGTACTATAGTGTGGTGCACCTGCTGGCTTACAGGACTCCTGAGTCTTCCGCGGTGATATGGGGAAGTACATCAGGAGTGGCTCGTGAGGTAATGCTGAGAACTACTCACTTCTGGTACAGCGCCTCCATCTCTTCCAGGTCCCCACGACAGCAGGGAGGAGTCTCTGAAAGAGAACCCCTGGGTGCAGCTTCTTCCTGTATGACTCCACTCTCAGGCAAGAAGGTTCCTTCAAATTGGACATTCTTTATTGTCATCTTTATTGGCAAACTGCCCATCATTGCGGCCGGTCTCTAGTCGCACATCATAAAGGTTGCCCACCTCAAGGAAGTCCCTGGACACCACTCCTAGTCAGGGTCCTAGAAGCTGTCCTTGCGCTTCCCTTACTCTCTAATAGAGTAAGGGGAATAGTCTGCCCACCTCTCCCCTAGGGGAGGGCCACAATCCTTGCCAGAGCCCTGGCACCTTGTTGGGTCAGACAGTCTCATTCAAGTGGGATGAGACACTCAGACACACTTCAACACACTAAATTCAGGAAGTGATACATACTATATAGCTCCAGTAGGCACCACCCCTGTGTCATTGTAAGTGGACACAGAGCATGATGTCACTTCCTTCACTACACAATACACATCACAGGGGATGAGGGCAAACCTCCTGATTACTCCTGGCAAACCTGCCCTTTTAACAGGGATTATTGCACAGGAGGAGAGAGGCATGTAACCCCCAAATTACACAGGCCACCCCCCAATCTCATATTGGCCCCTTACGTGAGGAAACTGCCCCATGTTACATGTACTATAGTGTGGTGCACCTGCTGGCTTACAGGACTCCTGAGTCTTCCGCGGTGATATGGGGAAGTACATCAGGAGTGGCTCGTGAGGTAATGCTGAGAACTACTCACTTCTGGTACAGCGCCTCCATCTCTTCCAGGTCCCCACGACAGCAGGGAGGAGTCTCTGAAAGAGAACCCCTGGGTGCAGCTTCTTCCTGTATGACTCCACTCTCAGGCAAGAAGGTTCCTTCAAATTGGACATTCTTTATTGTCATCTTTATTGGCAAACTGCCCATCATTGCGGCCGGTCTCTAGTCGCACATCATAAAGGTTGCCCACCTCAAGGAAGTCCCTGGACACCACTCCTAGTCAGGGTCCTAGAAGCTGTCCTTGCGCTTCCCTTACTCTCTAATAGAGTAAGGGGAATAGTCTGCCCACCTCTCCCCTAGGGGAGGGCCACAATCCTTGCCAGAGCCCTGGCACCTTGTTGGGTCAGACAGTCTCATTCAAGTGGGATGAGACACTCAGACACACTTCAACACACTAAATTCAGGAAGTGATACATACTATATAGCTCCAGTAGGCACCACCCCTGTGTCATTGTAAGTGGACACAGAGCATGATGTCACTTCCTTCACTACACAATACACATCACAGGGGATGAGGGCAAACCTCCTGATTACTCCTGGCAAACCTGCCCTTTTAACAGGGATTATTGCACAGGAGGAGAGAGGCATGTAACCCCCAAATTACACAGGGCTACATATATAATATATTATACTATATAATATTATATTATACTACTGTCCCGGCCAAGCTTATTCTAAAGCTTGCCGGGTGCATAGCGGGCTAACCGCGGGGATGCACTCCGTTTAAAATGGAGTTTCCCGCGCGGCGGCCGCTTCAATAGATAAGCGCTAATGGCGCTTACTATTGAAAGCGCCTGAGGCGCGGGAAAACCGTCAGAAAACGGCCAAAGATAAGCGCGCGCCGCCCGCAGCTGTTTTTAAACTGCGGCGGCAGCCGCATTAGTTTTAAACCGGCCGCCACTGTATATAATATATTATTTATTATGCTATATTATATATATATATAATACAGTATATACACTATAAAATGTATGTGTGTGCTGCATATCTTATTGCCTGCGTAAAATATTTGGTGTATTTTAGTGTTAAAAATGCCTTCAGGAACGGAACCTTTCATTTAAACAGTATTCCTATGGGAAAACGTGTTTCGCTTTACAACGTTTCGCTATCCAACGCCATTTTGAGTAACGCATTGTGTCGGATAACCGAGGACTGCCTGTATAGCATAAACCTTTGAGTCGGTACAAAAAACATTTTCTTCTCAGTATTCTTCTCAATACAAACACAGTGAATGCTGACTGATACCTTGCATTGTGCTGTTTATAACAGTACAAAATACAAGCCATCAAATCCATCTTCTATTCACTTTATATTCACGTACGTGCCGCCACTTGGCCTATTCCATAAAGCTGGAGTTTATTGCATCTCCTTACAGCAGCCAAAGTGTCAGAAGCTCCAATAAAGGCAAAACAAGAAGAGGCTCCCTGCAAACTGCTTCCCTAATATGGTGAATTCCAACTTCCGGAGACGTCAAGTTGTGTTATCTGAAAGTAGCTGTGGGTACGCTGAAAGAACAGCATGTTCAGGCGCGGAGAGGCTCGTGCCACAGCTAATGACACAGCTAATGACACAGCATGCACAATCTGTACTGCAGTGTACAGTCAGTGCCATCTTAAGGCATGTGCTATCAGGGCTGTGGTCCATTGCCCTTCTAGGGCCCCAAACTTCCAAGGGCCCCAACCTTCCAAGGGCCCCTCAACAGTCAGAGGCTTTACTAATACAATGGCCCAAAATGGAATTTTAAATTCGTAGTTCTAACTGAACGCAGCAAACGTCACTTAATTATAATTTAAAAAAATATATATATATATTTGGAGTCCTTACAACAATGTTTTGTTTTTATGTAACGCTCCTTGCTCTGCTTCCTAGGAGGTTACATCGGTGTGGTGTGTACACGGTTATTCCGCATGGGTTACCGTGACTCACATCTCCTCCGGGAGATCTTGTCATGGCTATTGCTAGGTGTAGTGCTGGTTACCTGTTTGGCACAAGAGACCCGAGGTACCCGTGATGATGTGGGGGAAGACAGGCAGACTTTTAGGGATTCTGCTGGTTCACCTTTTTGGTGACAGCGCCTCCAGACATAGGGTGCTTCAGCAAGGCTGGAGGCGGTTTCCGCTATGACAGTCCTTACTCACAATACTCCCTCCACACAGCTACTTCATACTACAATTTGGGCACTTCCTTCCGGTAGCTCGATGAGGGAGGGCCCAGCACCACCACTCCAGTCACTCAGGAAGTCAGCATGAGGGGGAAAACCCTATAGGACAGCCTGTCACTGTCTGTGTCTTACTAGAACTTACATGACAGGGTAGGTAGAGAGTTAGCTGGACCAGCCACCGCTATATAGGTACATATCTTGTTTCTTCACTGTGCTAAGACCAGGGCCCCCCTCCTCATTGTATTGCGATATCTCTCCTCATTATCTTGGAAATACTAGGCCCATTTGGGATCCTAGCGAGTCCTATATACGTAACCCTATACCTTTGGCCTTTATGGTAACTGCCACTTCAGCCTGAGAGGAATGTCAATGCCGATCCGCGGTTAGAGCCGATCCACCGGCATCTGGGAATCCTCGTTACTGAGGTACTCTCTCGCATGCCGTTTCACTTAGCAACGATACTGGACTCCTTCAGCCTTCTGTAGGGATCCTTGTCTATGACATAATAAATTAAGGGGGCCTGGTCTATACTATTACTTTAAGAACATGGGTGTCTACTCTCCCTGAGGCTCCTCTCCTCTTGTCCTCCTGGAGCGTAACCTTCTAGAACAGTCCCTCCTCCTTAAATACTCTTGCGTGACTTATGGATCCCAATAGCAAACCTAGGGTGGGACCTCGCAAACACTCACACTGATAGTAACTCTTGAGGATGGGGTTACATTTACAGTATATAGCATAACTTTTTATTACAATTCAAATTCAAATATAATGTTTCCATATTTTTATGGAATATATAGTTTAATTGATTTGTCGGAAATGTATTTACAAAAAACGCACAACAAAAGACAATATTACAGCGCGACAAACTGTAACTAACATTTCCTGATATTGAAATTACTGTACGAATTGTCCTATCAGTGATTTGCCACAAACTTTGATCTTTTCAAAGTGGGGACTTATTAAGAGTGAGCTCTTCCGCAGTTGCTGCTTCAACCGAGACTAACCTCTCTTTACTTGGCGACAAACGCATCAGATATACTGAATAAAATAGAATTTGATGATGTCATTGTGACTTTGCAAATAGAAAAGCCCCAGAAATAGACGTGTAGATAAATAAAATGTTTCTGTCTGTAGTAATATTTGCAGAATGCCAAAAGTTTTGGCTGTTGTTCAATAAAAACATACTGTATTTGTATTTAAATGTGACCTTTGTGAGTGAGAGCCCCAATTCACACTTAGCCCAGGTCCCCAAAAATCCTTGCGATGGCTCTGTGTACAGTACCTTTGCTTTAACCCCTTCAGTGTCAAAGGAGCACGCAAAAATATGTAATTAACACGAAAAAACTATTGTAGCAAAATGTGTCCGAGAAGGCAGTTACGCTTCAAAAACATGCAAAGTTCAATTAGAGCCCAAAACATCACTTATTACATTTTAGATTTAATATACAAAAGTAGTACAGTGCTTAGTTACAGAAAATAATGTTGCGAGAACCTTACCGTATAATATATGCAGACCGTTTCATACAAATAATTGTGATTAAACATACAGAAATCACAAACATACATGACCACTTATTAGGTTTCTCAGAGGGTCTCGAGTTGGAAATATGAGAATTCACGTGTCTGGCATGATACACTCCCGCTGTTGAATTCTAAACTCCTATCCCAAATGCATGGTTTTTATCCCCAAACCCCCTGGCATTGGAAACGGAATAAGCCCACATTCTGGGTGGATGTCCGAAACTCCCCTTCATCAATCTCAAGTGGCTTGGGGAGAGAAAATTGTTTTTCTTTTGAATTAAAAAATGCCAGAGTATATAAATATTCTCATAACTTTCTTTCTATAACATTTAAAAGAAGCCGCCCTTCACTGTTGCATTGGTATAATTAAAACACAAGTGTGGATATCGAAATGGATGGGGTAACTTTTAATCTTTGAAGGTGAAATCTATGTATCTGATATGTAGCATAGACCAATCGGTCATATTTGATATCAATTTAATCGGCTGTGTTCCCTTGTCATAAATCTTTCACCTCCGTGTGAACTGTATCATATACTGTATGCCAAATATCTCATATTTAGTAAATGTAAATGCAAAATGAACTGTATGTCACCTTTGCTCATCTGGTTGGGGGAATTGTATGTTCCCTTTGAAGGTGGGTTTCTGGCAGAATGGCTATTTTTGGGTATACTCTGACAATTTATCATAAACGGTTGTGTTCGGGTTATAGATTCATCACACCCTAATCCCAAAACAGGTATCCCTTAGATAACCCCACTTCTAGACAAACACAGAAAACCAGGCCGGGGTCATTGGGCTAACTCGCAATAACACCATACCTTGTATTTTTAAGATGCAGCTTGTAACCCAAATTAACCACGTGTGTGCCAGATTATTACAACACTGAATATTTTAATGGTTTCATCATGACAGTCACTGAGTAAAAAGTAGTGTCATATTTCCATAGATACCTATGATGTGTTTCTTACAACAGTCAATGAAATAATGGGAGTTATAATTATAGTTCTCTAAAACTATTTTTATATTCGGACTATATTTAGAAAAGAGGAATCGTGTTAAAATGTTGGCGGCCTTTCTATTCTCTAAAGGTTATAGGGTTTATTCATCAAAACCGGTATTTCTTCAAAACAATAAAAACTAATTCTGGTGCTGTTTTTTGCATCAGGTTTGGAATGGGGAGACTTTTATAAAAAGCCACTGATGGGGATACGTGTCCAAGATTCATGGGATCAAAGGTGGAGCAAAAAATCGTCCTCACATTTACCAACGCAAATCATTCCAAGGAACCATATTCTTTGATAGATAAGTACAATTTTTTGCTGTCGGGAGACATTATACATATATATATAGGGCCCGACAAACTGGGCCAAAACCAACTCGCGCCCCCCCACCCCAAAAGTCACTCGCCCCACCCAAAAATCTTACCTGCGGCAGGGGTCTGGTTGCGGGGTCCTGACGGCGTCTCCCGGCCTTCTGCTGTTTTGTCCCCTTTAAAAGAATGTTCTTCTCCTTCAGCACTATTCAAAATTGGTGTGCTGTGTCATATGATGCCGCATTGCCATGGCAACGGGACGCTGTGACATCACGCAGCGTGCCCTTACCGTGGCAACGCGGCGTCATGTGACGCCACGGTACCATTTTTAATAGTGCTGCAGGAGAAAAAGGTGATTTTAAAGATCAAGACGGAGAAGACCGGGAGACACCGGGGGATACCACCGCAGGTAAGCAGTCGCCAGCGGCCACCCGGGCGACCGCATTTGTCGAGCCCTGTGTAATATATATATATATATATATATATATATATATATATATATATATATATTATACCGTTCTGTGGCTAACAAAATGCTTTTATTTGTGCGAACTTACGAGATACACTGATCTCTTCTTCCGGCGGTGTTACAATGGATAAAGCAAGAAAGGGTTTTACTTAAAAACAGCGCATCCTGGAATGTACCTGACTGAAGCCTATCCCTCCCCCCTGTGCAGTATGCGATTTATGTCTTCAGGTGTTAAATGGTCCATGAATGTTTGTGATGTAAGAGTGTGTGTATGTGTGTGTGTATGTACAGTATGTGTGCAAATATAAATTTATAACGTGCCCACAGTGTATACAGCGCTTTACAAAAGGTGTGTGTGGGAGTGTATACCAATGGTGTGGGTAGGTGTAGAAATATGAGGGTGTTGTATTACTATTAATGTGTATAGATACTATGTGGTCCCTATTGGTATATAGGGATAAAATCACACTGTACATATGTACAGTATGTGTAAGAGACAGCTGTGTGTGCATTCATATAGCGTAGTATGTATAGACCTGGCCTTTAGCACTCATGGGAAGAGAGCTCCCCTGTTTCAGAGTAGTGACTCACGAAGCTGCGATTTCGGTTTTATATATATAAAATCAGCAGTGGCATTTATCTGTGTCTTCTTTTAGACCAACATTTTTGCTTCTTATCTTTCCAGAGTCCATACCCACAATGCTGCTGAATAATTACAAGGAACAGTCTTCATGGTGTTAAAACTCTGCCCATAATTACCATTGGGTTCCATCTATTATTGTTCCTTTAATGTCCTACAGAGAAAACATCTGCTTTTCCTCCCTGCCACCTGTCCCCTGCATCTTGTTGCAGCTTGTGCCTCTATGATAGGGGAGCATATTGCTGATATATCATTAAATCAGTTGTCCTGAGATATTATTTCCCCACGATTCTGCTTATGTGCGGAATATTCATCCACGTGCAAAAGTCTTACAGCAGACGGGGATTCATAGCACAGTGAGGCTTGTCTATTTAATCTCTGCAAAACTGGGACAAAATCACCAACAAAATTACATGAGATTTACCAAACAAAAGAAATCTTTCTTTTCGGTGGAATTCCTTTTCTTTGACTAATCTGGTGCTATTTTTAACTCTATCTTTACCCCAGTTTTGCAGTTGCGAAACTTTGATCCCACTGTGTTGCAAGTTGTCTAACAATTAGTAATAATTAGGTAGAGCACACTTAGGGGGTATATATTGAAGTTTCCACGCTATAAAACTAGGGCAAAACTGGGTCAAAAAACAGCAACAATTATTTTTTTCAATGAACTCAAATGGATACTTTTTTGCAATTGTTAGGGTTTAAGTTGCAAACGAAGAAATATCCTACACTAGCTGAGAGACCCGGCGTTGCCCGGGATTGAATGGTCCCGCTCCCCCTCTCTGTCCACTCACCCCCTATCTCTGCTCCACATTGCCCTCTCTCTGTAGGTGGGTGAGTTAGTGACTGGGTGAGTTAGTGACTGGGCGGGTGAGTTAGTCAGTTAGTGATTGGGTGGGTGAGTTTGGGAGCGGGCGGGTTAGTGAGGGCGGGTAAGTGAGTTAGTGAGCGGGGTCTCAGCTGGTGACTGGGTGGGTGGGTGAGTTAGTGACTTTGAGTTAGTGACTGGGTGAGTTGGTGACTGTGTGGGTGGGTGAGTTAGTGAGTGGGTGGGTGAGTTAGTGACTGGGTGGGTGAGTGAGTTAGTGACTGGGTGAGTTAGTGAGTGGGTGAGTTAGTGACTGGGTGGGTGAGTGAGTTAGTGACTGGGTGGGTGAGTGAGTTAGTGACTGGGTGGTTGAGTGAGTTAGTGACTGGGTGGGTGAGTGAGTTAGTGACTGGGTGGGTGGGTGATTGAGTTAGTGACTGGGTGGGTGAGTTAGTGACTGGGTGGGTGGGTGAGTTAGTGAGTGGGTGAGTTAGTGACTGGGTGGGTGAGTTAGTGACTGGGTGTGTGGGTGAGTTATTGACTGTGGGTGGGTGAGTTCGTGACTGGGTGGGTCAGTGAGTTAGTGACTGGGTGGGTGGGTAAGTGAGTTAGTGACTGGGTGGTTGAGTTACTGACTGGGTGGGTGGGTGAGTTAGTGACTGGGGTGGTGGATGGGTGATTTTAGTAGCCTGTTGGGTTCGGTAGGAGTTCGGTGACTCGGGTTGGGGAGTTTATTGAAGACTGTCGGTGGGTGAGTTAGTGACTTGTTGGTTGAGAGTGAGTCTGGGTGGGGGTGAGTTAGTGACGGTGGGTGGGACTGAGTGAGTTTATTGACTGGGTGTGTGAGTTACTTGTCGCTGGGTTGGGTGAGTTAGTGACTGTGTGAGCGTGGGTCGATGAGTGAGTTAGTGTTAGCCTTGGTCTTTGGGGTGGGTGAGTTATGTGACTGGTGGGGTGGTGATGATTAGTGACTGTGTTGGGTGTGTGAGTTAGTGTGCCGGGTGCGTTCGCTTTGTTTCAGGTACGTTTCAGCTACTTCGTTGTGCCTTCTCTCGCTCTTAGTCTTCTCTTCTTGCTTGCCCTTCTTCGTCGGTGCGGGGCGGTACAGGCTGTTCGTCTGTGTGATTCGCGTCTTGTTTGTCTGCCCTGACTCCTGTCTGTCTATCTTTCTGCTCTTCTTGCTATCTCACTCCTCTTTATTTTGCCTCCGTCTCGTTCTTTCCTACTTCTCCCTGACGCTTTGACGGGGTGGGTGGATGAGTTAGTGACTGGGTGGGTGAGTTAGTGAGTCGTGGGTGAGTTAGTGACTGGGTGTGTGAGTTAGGCGCGTGTGGGCGCTGGTGCATTTAGTGGTGGGTGATTTAGTGACTGGGGTGGGTGGGTGATGTAATTAGTGACTGGGTCGCTGTTGAGTTTAGTGGCTGGGTGAGGGGAGTTAGTGACTGGGTGGGGGGTGGGCGCGTGATGTGAGTTTATTGGCTGGTGGGTGAGTCTAGCTGTACTGGGTGGGTGGTCGGACTTAGTGAACTGGGTGGTGGGCTGGATTTAGTGACTGGGTTGTGTGGGGTGTAGTGGTGGGTGAGTTAGTGTGGGGGTGGAGTTAGCGGTGGTTGAGTTCTTTATGGGTGGCGGCAATGTTTCCGTGAGTATCATTTGACTTGGTGGATTTCAGTTGTGACTGGGTGGGTGGGGGTTAGTCTTACTTGTGTCTGGGTGGGTGGTGATTCAGTGACTGGGTGTATGATTTAGTTGTGACTCGTGGGTGTGGTGTGGGTGAGGTTAGTGACTCTGGTTTTGTGGGGTGCGAGTTATGACGTGGGGTGGGTGAGTTAGTGACTGGGTGCCACCTCGTGAGTTTTAGTGGTACTTCGGAGGGTGGTTCTTTAAGGTAACTTGTTTGCAAGCTAGTCGAGTCTTAGTGGTGGTTGCGCTAGTTATTGAACTGGTGGGTGGGGTGATGATTAGTTTGGACGCTTCCGTGTAGCTGGTCGTCACATTCCGCTGCGTCGGGTGCGTGCAGTTTCGTGTGACGTCTTCCCTGGGTTGATATTAGTGCACTGGTCGTCTGTGAGTCTTCTCGCTTGTTCTCTACGGGTTTGGGTTGATTTAGGTGAAGTGTGCGGCGGGTTAGAGTTTACGCTCTTCGGATGATGGTCGTGTGCGGCGTAGGGTCGGTGGAGCAGGGAAGGTTCCCTCTGAGCATACGACTCGTTCTCGTTGTGGCTGCGACTGTGCAGGAGCTCTGTGAGATGTGCACGTTTTTTGCATTGCTGGGTCGTTATAAATGCTGTGTTCCTTCTTGAGGTAGATTCGATAGTCGACTGTGTGGGTGAGTTAGTGACTCTGGGTGGGACGGTGGGGGCGGTGAGTGAGTACGTTTTATGACTGGGGTGTGATGGGTGGTGTTTGTGTGACTTGGTGGGTCGTGCTGAGTTAGTTGTAACACACCGCTAGTGGCCTGGTGGGGAGGGCGGGCAAGGGGTGTCGGGTTGAGTCGCGGGTACGGTTCAAGGAATGCTGCTCGCGTTAACGATCTAGAAAGGTTCTGATTGCTATCGTTTCCCTGTCATTAGTTACTGTCGTCAACTTGCATCACTCTGGCGTGGCGGATGTTCCCGGGGCCTGGTGTCGGCCCCCGCTCCTCGCCCTCCTCAAGGGGCTCACCTCCCGCGTAATCGCTAAGCTGACGGGCCGGAGTACTCGGTCTAGGATGCGGTACGTGGTCTACCTGTGTGAGGGCGGGAGAGCCGCGTGCTGACTCCCGTGCGGGTGTGGTGGGGGGGTGGGGGGGGTGAAGCGCCGTGGTGTGAGAGCGGGAGCCCGGCCCTTCTCCGGGTGAGTGATGGCCTGTTTGTGAGGGGAGAGCCCGCGTGCTCTGTTGTGTGTGGGGCGGGCTGCGTGGGGGTGGTGACGGCCGGGTTGAGAGCGCCTCGGCGTGGTGCTGAGCGGGCCGTTTGAGGGAGAGCCGTGCGTGCGTCCAGGGTTAATAATGTGGTTGTGTTGGGCCGAGGCCCGAGGCGAGTCTTTGTGTGGTACTACTGCGCGTTCCTGTCTTTACTACCACTTTCTGTTAGGTTGCTTCTCGTGTTGCTTGAGGTTTAGATCGCGGGTGCTTCGTTTTTTGTTCTTCTGTTTGGGGGTTCTTTGATCTGGCGTTCAGCCTCCGCCGGGTGAGAGAGCTCCTCTGCTGGTGAGGGTAGCTGCCGGCGTTGGCTTCTAAGTGGCCTGTGTGTCAGCGGGTGGGTGTTGGCTGGGGGGTGTATGTAGTCGCGTAGCCTCGGGCTCGCAGTAGTGCGGTAGGGAGGAGGGGAGAGGGATAAATGGGGGGCGGAGCTTGAAGTGCTACGTCCCGGGTGAGAGGAAGCGGAGTAGGAGCTAGTCTCGCCGTCGGAAATATCTGAGAGGGAGAATGCGCAGCTGTCTCGTCAACGTGTGACCTGTTAGGGAAAAGACACTTCGGGATAAAGGGCATATAGGGACGGGTGGCTCCAAAGCTCGTTGCGTGCTCGTCTGTGATGATTGTGTGAGGGGGCTGTATAGTCCAGCAGCGTGCGTGGGAGACCTCGCTTCCATGCTCACAACACTAATAGCGGGCACACGGAATTGAAACTTACGGTCGCGCACTGATCTGTAGCGTGTGCGCCTGTGGGGGGGGGGGAATTGGGGAGTGGAAGAAAAAAGCGTCGGGGAATAGCGGTAAAAGTAGACTCCCCCGGGGAGAGAGGAAGGAGTATGTTTCGGTGGTGTGTGTTGTGTTGTGTGGATTGTGGTGTGTTTGGTGGTGGTTTTGTGTGTTGTGTGGGGTTTGTGTGTTGGGTCGTGTGTGTGGTGTGTGTGGTTGTTGTGTCCCCTTCACTCCTCTCAGGCCAATGAGAGGGGGGCGGGCGGGCGGACAAGGGAGCAATCGTCATTGGCCTGCCGCAGGGTTCCAATTAGATAGCCGCTAGGACACAGGGAGGGACACCGGGAGACACATACAGACCCGGTACACATAGGACACTTTCAGAAATATATGTAGATGTGTGGTTTGTTTTTAATAAATCAGTTCTTACTATGAAAAAATACTGTAGCATTTTTTACAACTCACTCGAATTTTTGATGTATTATAATGTAAACAATCATTTTTGTTTCTATATGCAAACCATTACAATATCACATCCCTCTTCCTCTTCTGAACAGGCTCTGGCCACGACCCTCTTTTGTTGAGTTCCTGCCCTCTCTCTCCAACACCCTGCACAATTGTACCTTCTAGTGACTGAAACAAAAAAAATGATTTGAGTGGACTACCGCTTGCTATGAAAAGAAGTTGGGGAACTCAACAGAATTGAAGGTTAAAATTCAAAAGAGTGTTCCTTTAAAATGAAAATTACATACATGACAAAACGTCCTCCATCCCTAAGACTGGAGGTCCCAGTGCTGATTTAGTTGGCCACCTGGTAGCTGATCAAAGACGTCTGACTTGAGCTAACTGCATCAGACCGACCGTGCTTAGTCAGCGCCAGGCCTGCATAATATCTAATGGCTGATAAACATTCCGATGAAATCCATCTTCCAAGATCACCCCCACTGACCTGTGTCATTGGTGTGGGCACGGTGCTTCGATGGGTTGTTCTGATCCACCTCGCACCGTGCCACAGGTGTGTGCCAGTGAAACCATATTCTGCTATGTCCTTCTAAGGACAATCATCGATTGTCATATGAAGGCCGCCGCGAGATGGTTGTCTGTTAGTCTATGCATCTCCTTGTCGTGAAGGTGCCATCTCATATAATAATCGCCCTGGAATGCATTCTGTCCGTGTGTGAGTGTGAACAGGAACGAGTTGATTGAGATGGGTAGACGCACCACTAACTGGTGGTACACAAGTGTCGACCTCCTATCCAAATAAGGGAGTCTTACGATGTCTCGTCCTGTTTGCACGCTTCTTCTCCCCTCTCAGGATTCCCGTGTAGCTGTGATAGACACGCGCAATGGACAATGTGGGAGAGTGACTCTCTACCCCCCCTCTACATTGCTACCCTGCGTGACACTGCTATTTTGCTACCCACGTGACACCACCCTTCTCTGTCCTAGCCGTACAGTATGACCTCTTCGAATTGCTCTGTTTTGTACGCCAATGATCCGTATTCCAACCTTACATTCTACAACTCCGTCTGGCCTATGTTATCACCAGTAATAACGCAGCATGCCGCTGAAGACACGAAAAAATGAGGTGACCTCTCATAAATCCTATGTTCATCCGTGTAGCGCCTGCTGTCAACACGATATGGACCCGAAGCGAGGCCAAAAAGCCCTCTAGCAGTCGTATGAATACGTGTCCGTGGGAAGCCATGGGCAGGCGCCTTACTCCAGCTTACTTCACTTCACGAATCCCCACAGAAGGGGGTGAGGGTACACCCAGTACACACAGCCATACTGGATATGACCCTACACCCTCTGTCCGCTGAGACCTGTATATAGGGACCGTACAATTCGAAACTATGCTTTCTCCTAACCGTAGAGTATGGACACTCTCCCTACTCTGTCCTGCCGTACAGTAACGTGTACACTAGTGTCCTGAGCCGTACAGCATATGACACTCTGTCCTGAGCCGTACAGTATGCACTCTCTGTCCTGAGCCGTAACGTATGATCTCTGTCCTTCCTGAGCCGCACAGTATGACACCTCTCGTCTACTGTCCTGAGCCTTGTACAGTATACACTCTCTGTCCTGAGCCGTCAGTATGACCACTCTCTCTCCTGAGCCGTACAGTAATGACACTCTTGTCCTGAGCGTACAGTATGACCACTAGCTACCTCCTGATCCTGAGCCTTACGGTTATGACACTCTGTTCCTGACCGTACAGTATACGTCACTACGACTTCTCTGTCCTGAGCCGTCATTACACACTCCTGTCCGCTGAGCCGTACAGTATGACCACTCTCTGTCTCTGAGCCGTACGTATGACACTCTCGTCCTGAGCCGAAGTATTGACACTCGTCACTGAGCCGTATACAGTATGACACCTCTGTCCTGAGCCGTACTAGTATGGATGAGTAGCACTCCTTGCCTCCCCTGAGCTCGTCACACGTATGACGCTCTCTCCTGGTCACTGTAGCCCGCTACAGTTTAAGATGCCTCACTGTCTTTAGTCCCTGAACCCATCAAACCAAATTATTACCACTGACCTACCTGTTCCATGATATAGTATCTATTGACATAACTCTCATACTTCCGTGAGCTGTATACTTAATCCTACCTCTCCCTGTCCTGAGGACCCTTACAGTATGAACACTCTGTCCCGTGCAGCCGTGTAACACAAGCACCTTAACGCAGCAACACTGACTATTGGCGATCCCTTGATAATGCCGTTTGTCACAGTGTCACATGACAATTTAGCACTCTGATCCCTGAGCCGATACAGTATGCCGACACTCATGTCCTGCACACGCTGTACAGTAATGACCTCTCCTGTCCCTGACGTCAGTTACAGTAATGACAACTTCTGTCCTGATGCCGGCCCCGTCTGACAATCTCCTGCCTCCTGATCCGTACAGTATGACCGTAGTCCTGCGATCCGCTACAGTACTGACACTCCTTATACCTGCACAGCCCGTAGCAGTAATGACCTCTGTCCCTTAGCCGTACCAGTCTGACACCTCTCTCTCCCTGAGCCTACATCATAGGACAACTCTGTCCTGATAATCCGATCAGGTACCTGACACCCCACACTCCTTCCTGAGCCTCGTCCCGCTACACGCACAGACTCTCTGTCCTGATCCGTAACCAGTTGACACTCCCTGCGTCCCTTAGCCCGTACGTATGCGACACTCCTTCTTTCCTGAGCAGAACCTGTATGACACTCTCTGTCCTGACAGCCGTACATTAGACACCTCTCTAGTCCTGCGCCCGTACAGCTCTGACCACTCTACTGATCCTGATCCGTACATCTATGAACCGCTCCGTGGACCTTGAGGCCGCTAAATGACTCTCTTTCCTTGAGCCTTACATTAATGACACACCTCGCCTCTGACCTGAGACCCGTCATATGACCACTCTGCCCCTGAAACCGTCACGTATGACTCTCTAACAATCCCTGAGCCTTCAACACAGTATGACCTCCTGTCCCTGAGCCCGTACCAGTCATGACACTCTCCCTCCTGTGAGCCGTACACCATGCACCGTACTGTCCTGAGACGTGACACTATCGACACTCCCATCCCGTCTCTGCAGCCGTCAGTATTAACACTCTCCTGTCCTAGCCGCTACAGTATGACACTAGACTAGGCCCTGGACTCTCGTACAGATAGACCTCTCTGTCACCTGCATCCGTTACAGCTATGACACACTCTCCTTCCTACTGTCCATGGCCGATACAGGTATGTACAACTTTCCTGTTCCTCCGACCCGTACCGCTAGGAACACTCTCCGTCCCACTATAAGCCGTACGTATGCACTTCTGCTTTCCTCTGGCCAACAGTAGCACACTCTTCCCGTTCCTGAAGCACGTAAGTAATGACACCACTTCTCTTTACCTGAGCCCGTACAGTAAGGAACACTTCTGCCGCCTCCCTGAGCCGTCACCAGTATGAACCACCTCTCCTCGTCTGGCTCCTGAGCCCTGGTCACAGCTGTATGACACTCTTCTCCCCATTCCTGAGCCGCTACAGGTTGCACTCTGGCCTGAGCCGTACAGCTATCGACACCCTCTCTTTCTTAGCCGTATCGCAGTATGGCACTCTCCGACTCTCTTCCTACGCCCGTACATATGACACCTCTCTGCGGTCCTACTGTACGACCTGACCTCTTCTGCCTGAGTCGTACCATCATGCACTCTCTGTCCCTAGCCCGTACAGGATGCACACTCGTTCCTGAGCCCGTACGGTCAGGAAACTCCTCTGTCTTACTGCTTCCGCTACCAGTATACACTATCTGTCCTGAGCCGACAGCTACTTTACACCTCTCAACTCCTTGAGCCCATTACCAGTATTCAACACTCTGTCCTGGCCGTAACAGTATGACACTCCTGTCCTGACGCCATTACATTAGACCTCTCCCCGTGTCCTGAGCCCGTCAAGTAACCTGCAACTTCCTGTCCTGAGCCGTTACAGTCGTAATACTCTCTGACTTAGCCTCACATATGACACTCTCCCTCTTTTTGCCTGAGAACACTACACCCGTCACATTATGACCACTCAATCTATTCTGATCCGTACTAGTAAAAGCAACTCTCCTGGATCCGATCCGTACGCAGTATTGAACTCTTCCTGTCCTGAGATGTACCGCTAGGCCACACTCCCTGTCCTGATTCCGTACCAGATTATGACACTCACTCTTCTGGTTCCCAGCCGTCAACCAGTATTCTACACCTCTCTTCACCTCTGAGCCCAACGGACAGTATGGAGCACCTCTCCTGCCTGCGCCCGTACCAAGTCTGCACATCTCTGTCCCTGAATCCGTAACCAGGACTAACTCCTGACACTGCCTCTTTCCCTAGAGCCGTAACACATATGACCAACTCCACGTCTCCCACCTTCTGGCCCTGACCGTACAGTATGCACACTCCTCATGCTCCTGAGCCGTACAGTATGACACACCTCCTGTCCTGAGTGCCGTACAGACTATGAAACACTCTCTGGCCCATGAGCCCTTACACGTAATGACTCTCATGTCCTGAGCCCGTACATATGACTCTATGTCCTCTGAGTAACGTCCGTACAGTAGACACCTCTCTGTCCTGAGCTCAGATACATATGACACTCCCTCTTCTCTTGACGTCCGTTACTTGACACTCTCCCCCTTTCCCCTGACCGTACATTAGGATCTTTCTCTCGTCCCTGCAGACGTTAAGAGTATCCCGACCACTACCTAACCCGTGTCCCTCGCAGCTGCTACACTATGACCACCTTCTGTCCCTGACGCCCTCCATACAGTATGCAACACAACTCTCTGACTCTGTCCTGGACCGTACCAGTAATGACAACTACTGTCCCTTCAAGCCGTAGCAGTATGACACTTACATGTCCCTACTGGCCGTACACCCGATACACTCCCTCTGTGCCTGACAGCCTGTCCACTATGCGGAACCTCCCTTCTCTCTCGTAGCCCTAGGCCCTACAGTTATGATACTCTCTGGTCCGCGCCGGCACAGTATGCGACACCACTCTCTGTCCTGCAGCACCTATTTCAGTAACTCACACTCCTTGATCATCTAGCTCGTGAACAGTATCACTTCTGCTGCCATGAGAACACGCTACAGTATGACACGTCTCTCCCCTGACACCGTACAGTATGGACCCACCTCATTCCTGCTCCCTCGAGCCGCACTATACTGCACAACTTTCTCACCCTCCTCTGTCCCTGAGCGCCCTTTAACCATAATTGACACTACCACTGTCCTCGAGCCGCTACAGATATGGACCTGTCAGTCCTGATCCCATACTTATATACACGTCTCTTTCCGGAGCCGTACAGTATGAAACTTCCTGTCAGTTACAGCCATACAGTACTCGACACTCATCACCTCTGTCCTGAGCCTGATACAAACGACACTCCCTCCCTGTCCACTTAGCCCCCGTACAGCTCAATACACTCCTCTGCCCTGTCCTGACGCCGTCCCCCAGCTTATGAGCCCTGCCTGTCCCCTGATCACATCCGTACACAGCTCTGACCACCTCTGTCCTCGAGCCCTATCCGTAGGCACACTCCCATCTGATCCTGAGCCGTACACGAGATGAACACTCTCTGTCCCCTGAGCCGGAACAGTCATACACTCTCTGCTTCTGCACCCCCCCGTACAACAGTATGACACTCTGTCCCTGAGCCCATCACCATATAGGACACCCTGTTCCTCGAGCACCGTCACAGCCTTGACCGACACTCGATTCTGATACACCCTACAGTATGACACTCTGTCCTGAGCCGTACAGTATGACACTCTCTGTCCTGAGCCGTACAGTATGGAAGAATCTTGCAAGCTTATTAACAGAACATTTTTACACCCATGAGAACGTGCCTCTGTGTTGAAGCACAGACCTGTCAGAGACAGGTGTTTGTAAGGAGACTGTTCCAACAGGAATAACACAGGTGCTGTTCCCCAACTGAGAGCGCTAGATAGGAATATTTTAGCTCTCACTCTCTCCTTAAAATCTCCATTCTTACCATTAGTATTTTAGCCTTTTCTAACCCAGAGGACGACCCCTGGTCTCCATGGGAATGTCATAGCTGGTGGGCAGAATCATAGTAATATTGTTTTTATTATCCTAATTTAATCCTAATTTTTGAAGTAAATGTAATATCAATATTTCCATAATAATAATAATAATAATAATATATGATTTATAATATTTATAACATAAATATAATGTAGACAATGAATGAGTTGTAGCATGTCAGTTCAGTCCTAATGGTGCACTTCTGTTAATGGACAACTTTTCTACAAAAAGCCGTTCCTGTTCTATTAGCTTAAATCTTTGCGTCCCCTATAGCCCCAACATTAAAACACAGTCCCGCTTCTCCGTGTAGAATTTCTGATGCTGTACAGCCCAACATATCTCGGATACCCCATAGTGCTCTGTGTATTCGACAGGAAGAAATCTGGTTTAAATAATTGTCTCCTATCTCTCCTGCATCGGGCAGACGGCAGGATATACATTCGCAGGCAGGATTTCCCAGTGCAGGAAGCAATAAGCTCCAGGTGTTTCTGCCAAACTCAAAGCAGTAATAATAATTAGTAATAATAATAACAATAATAATATTCTTATTGTAAGATGAACACAGGCGGATCTAAATAATCGTTATCTGTTTTTTTTTAAAAAACCCATTAGAAATGCCCTGCTGTTGTCACGATAATGTTTGAGCTGCGACAGGGCCAGAATTGCCCTGTAAAGTATACATAGAGACCAGTACGTAGATATACAAGGAGAGACTGAAGATGGCTGGGAGCGAGCAGAAGAGGAGTCTGGGAAAAAGGGCAGCATAGATCAATGTGCCGCAGCTCCCGTCAGCAGTGAAGTGGGTCTAACTTGTCCTCTTTTGTAGCACTGTATTCACATATTAAGAATCTCTACATACTGATCTCCTTCCACAAATGACCTATGCAGAGGAAAAAATATAAGACTTTTCCACGGTCCCATCAACGCGTCTCAAATGTATCCCAATATACACAAGTAAAATGTGGGTATATTGTAGCCACTGGCCTCTGAAGTGGGAGAGCTGGATTTTAGACTCACTGCTTCCGCCAGGTAACTTCTTGTGCCTTTGTTACCACAAGCTATTCCCAGGTATATATTTATTGTGCCTACATTGTCCTACTAGGCATACATTGGTACCATCACTTAAAATATTATTGTTTAAAAAAGGAAATAACAATAGGGCAGAAGGAGTAGTCTAGTGGCATGAAATCTGCCTCCCGGGTGGGGGATCTGAATCCCAGTGTCATTCTCCTCGTGACCTCAGACTATTAGCTTGCAAGCTAATTTGTGTATATCTTTATGTATTTATATAGCGCTATCCATGTACATAACGTGTCACAGCAGTAACACACGTGACATAATATAACACATAATGGGAATAAGCGCTTCAGACATAAAAGTAACATAAGGAAAAGGAGTCCCTGCCCCGCAGAGCTTACAATCTAAGTGGTAAGTGGGGAGAACTTACAGCTACAGTAGGAGAGTGTTCTGGTATGTGTGTGTGCAAGGGGTCAAGGTCAGTGTATGCGGTGTATAGTATCAGCCAGCGGTGCACCCATATGCTGCGTTACAGAAGTTTGTTTTAAGATGGGTGTTAAAGGAGGAGAGGGTGCCAGTCTGGTATTGAGGGGAAGGGCATTGCAGAGTGTGGGGCAGTCACTGAGAAAGGTTTCAAGCTGGAGAAGGCTTTAAATACAAAAGGGGTTGACAGAAGACATCCGTGAGCAGAATGCAAGAGTCGGGCAGATGTATAGTGAGAAATTAGGGCTGAGATGTAAGGAGGGGCAGAGGAGTGTGTAGCCTTAAAATAGAGGAGGATATGGATTATGATATATTGTATTATTATTAATTCATTCTGAGAGTCCAAGCTTTAGCAGTATATTACATATCTGGCCAGCCTTGAAATAGTCATATTTTTCACCAGATAAATATAAAACTAAAAGATGTTATTGAACTGACACTGCTGCCCTGGATTCTTCATCCCTTGCGCTGGTTTTGTTGTTGTAGTAAGCAAGTTTCTTACAGGCATGCAAATGTTCCTATCATTCCAGGAGTGTAAACATGGCTTCATAGAATTTCTGTGTAGTGTTCCTTTAAAAAGGATAGTCAAACATACAATTACGCTGGCAACACATTCAGATTTGATAGATAATGGATAGATAGATGACAGATAGATAAATAGATAAATGGTAGACAGATATACTGTATGGATGGATAGATAAATAGATATACGTATGGATAGTTAGATATATGGATGGCTAGATAGTTAAATAGATATATGAATGGATAGCTATATAGATGGATAGATACATAAACAAATGGATAGAAGCTATATGAATGGATAGATAAATAGATAAATGACAGATAGATAATAGATAGATATATTGATGGGTAAATAGATTAATAGATATATGAATAGATAGATATACAGTATAGATGATAGATACATAACTATATGGATAGATAGATAGATATACAGTATGAATTGATAGATACATGGATAAATAACAGATAGATAATAGATATATGGATGGTAGATACATAAATACATAGCTTGTGGATATATAGTTACTGTAGGTAAATGACAGATAATACTGTAGATAGATATATTAATGGATAGATGATAGATGATAGATAAATATATGGATCATGGATAGATAGTTACTGTAGATAAATGACAGATATATTTATAATACTGTAGATAGATCGATAGATCGATAGATCGATAGATCGATATATGGATAGAAAATACAGGAATGGATAGATAAATAGATAAATGACAGATAGATAATAGATAGATATATGGATGGAAGATAGATAACTAGATATATGAATAGATAGATAGTTACTGTAGATAAATGACAGATAGATAATACTGTAGATAGATATATTAATGGATAAATGATAGATAAATATATGGATGGGCACATAGATAAATATGTAGCCCCGAGGTAAATTTGAAATCCCTGGCCCCTCTCCGCGAGTGCCGTGTGGTAGCGGGTGCCGCCGGAGGCTGCGACGGACCCGCCGGCACTTCGCGAGGGTGGGTGCCAGAGCAGGGAGTAGCGCGTTGCCCTGCGGTGCAGGCCGGTTGCCGGGGACGCGATCGGGCCGTCGCTAGGGCCGCGATCGCGTTGCCACCGGCCCGGCTTGCGAAGGAGAGGGCGCCGCCATTGCGCGTTAGTTCGCGCATGCGCAGGGACCGGAAAGCGCGCGATAGGATCCCCAGTGCAGGGAGAGATCGCGCGAGAGTAGGGAAGAAGATAGAGAGGTTGAGGCGGCCATTAGGGGTTCGCGCATGCGCGGGAGAAGCGCGCACGCGGCCCCAGTGTTTAGACAGCCCCCTGGGAACTACAATTCCCAGGAGGCTTAGGGAGACAGGCATCAGGTGCCTGAGTGTGGCCAATAGGGCTGGAGGAAGCTCAGCCTGGGAATATAGATACATTTCCCGGGCTTTGCTGCGTCAGTCAGGCAGAGGAGAAGGAAGGAGTAGGAAGGGTGCAGGGAGCGCGTGGCTCCTGTACCAGGTAAGGGTTCTCCCTAGATCCCCAGGCAGGCCCCAATTCCCGGTAAGGGCAGGGGGTAACTGAAGAGGGACGGCCCTAGCTAGGGAGGTGACCCTTAGGTCCGGAAGGTGCAGGTTTGGCAGTGCCACAGCGGAGAGGGCTGTGGGCACTGGCAAATAGGCACAGCGTGCAAGCAGTGGATTGGCTGCGGGATTCAGGTAGCTGTGTGTGCGTGCAGCTGTGTGTATGTGTCGCTGCATGTGCTGGGCGCAGTGTGTGCAGCGTGTGTGGATCCCTGCAGGCTGACAGTGTGAGCTGTATGTTGGCTGCAGGTGCTTTAGGAGTATCTAGTGAATAGTAGATACAGATAGGACTGGGTAGCTAGGGGAAGGGGGGCAGGTTATTGTTCCACAGGCCCTAGGAGTTTCCCCAAGCCATCCCAGGTTGCGGTTCATCAGGGACAGGCCCTAGGTTAGGGTTGCTGTCACTCTAGGAGTAGTTAGTGATAGGAAGGGATAGCGGCGGTTGCTGTTCCCATGCGGTTGGTGTTGCCGTGATCCGGTTGCAGTTCCCGTGGAGCGGTGGGACCCTCGTTGGGGTCTACCGGCAGAAGTACCTGGAAAGGATCAGATGGACGTCTGACCCTTTGAGAAGTGTGTTGCGGTCCCGAGCATCGGAGTGCTCGGAAGGTACCTCTGAAGTATTATAAGTGCACCAACTGGGCCCTAGCTTAATTTAGTGACTGCGCAGTCACCCACGACTTCCGTAGGAGTACGGGACATTGGGTGTGGGGGATCACAGGACACTGGGTGGGAACACCAGACATTGGGCTGAGGTAATGCGGATAGAGCATCTGGTTATGTTATGTGATGTTATGTAATGAGTTATATGTGTGTGTTAAGTAAAGTGTTAGTTATTGGTTTATCATTTACGTGTGTTATTGTATTTCTTACCCAGGGCTATCTTTCATAACGGGGGATCCTGGGTATGTGGAGGCGCTGCACCAGGTAATGGTAAGGGTTTCCCCAGGCTCCCAGCTAGCGGAGGCTCAGATCTCCTGGAGCCACAGGTGTTATGCAGTACCAGTAACCCTTAGAGCAGGTGTGTTGCAGGGAAAGGGACCGGTTAGACCACGAGGGGCCAATGTGAGATTGGGTGGGTCGGCCGGTTCACAAAAAGGGTTACAAATAGATAGAGCATGGATAGATAGTTACTGTAGATAAATGACAGCTAGATTGATAATACTATAGATAGATAGATAGATAGATAGATAGATAGATAGATAGATAGATAGATAGATAGATAGATAGATAGATTGATAGATGGATGGGAAGATAGATAAATAAATAGATGATAGATATTTAGATAAATGATGGCTGGATAGCTAGAGGCTCCACTGAAGACTTTCAGTTCCTTGCTGTAAGGACAAACAAGACCCCCTAGGACTTTCCTGATGGTTGTATAGTAATGGTACGGCATTTTCTTAACCCATTCGCTGCCAGAGGGGCCAGTAAAACATTGCCTTGGTCATCTGGCAACGAAGGGGTTAAAACCCCATGCTCTATTAATAGGCAAATGATGACCCCCTAGAATCCTGGCACTGCGGGCCTGACAAGCGGGGAGCACAGGAGTGGCTGAGTCAGTCTCCGGTGACGCGGGAGCTGTCTGCTTACTGTATGCTAATTACATGCAGCTCTCAATTACCGCACATTTTTATCTTACTTAAGGAAAGACTCTGCTGGTTAGACACGAGAGTAAATCCCCTTGAGATCTTCTTTATGAGTGCGAGAAAGATCAAAAGGGATTCTGATATCAAAGCTGCAAGATAGTGCTGGCTAAAGGGATGCTCAATCCTAAACAAGATTAGCTTTCATTGGGCCTGATGGGAGTTTGAAAGTCACAGTGGGAAAAGGTTTGCCAACGACGAGTCTGCCAATGGGTGGGTTTAAGCAGCTGTGAGTTCTATACAAGGTGATACCTTTATCTGAAAAGCAACGTTTTGATAAAGAATGTGTGTTTATCTTCAGACTTCACTTTCCCTTTCTTATCGATTCCTTCGCTGTGAAAACATCCAGTACTTTTTTTTTGGGAGAAATATTGATGTCAAATAATAGGATGCAGGTAGACAGTGAAAATCCCAGGTGTGAGCACATTCAGACAGAGCCACAGCTCTGCCTTTTCCCATGATTGCTTAGCATGCAATGCTTCCGCTGCAGCCAAGGATTCTGGGTAACGACATGCAGCTACGCACTCACAGTGTGTCACTCTTTGCTTGTTCTCCATTTTAACATGGACCCTTAGAGGATTTCACTGCAAACATGAGATAGCACAATAGTGAGCGGAGTGAAGACAGCGTGCAGTGGTCGGGGCAGGGGAGGGGGGGGGGGTGGGGGGGGGGGGGGGGGGGGTCTGGTTGGATAGTATATTAGAAAGATTTAGGAAATAAAAACAGAATCGCATATTTTTTAAGTGGAGCTGTAAGTGTGCATATACAGTACAAAGAGGGTGGTAATCTGAGTATTTAAATAATACCATAATGGTACTCTGCACCTCCAAAAATATTCACACATGGACCACTGACAGTGTGGGGTAGAAATTGTTGTCCCAAGCGCTTGCAGTCTACCCCAGACCCAGAGATTTCGGTTTTAGTAGGCAGCATTTGGGTGTACACTGCCAGCACCCCGCTGAAGAACTCTGTTTACAGCTGAACAGTAAATAAATAAATAAAGTGGTCTATAAATACTGCTTTTTATCATCAGAGTTGTGCTGCTTTGAAGTACTTCAACATTGCGGTTGCCATGGAGAGAGGAAGAGAGAACGGCAGAGATGCCAGCGCAGACAACGTGCTTAACCCCCTCCAAATCTGGGACTGCCATACAATAACTGCCCGTCCAAGTTACAGCGGCTCGCCCCCGGCTCGCCCGTCTTGCCTCTGGCTCGCCCGTCTTGCCCCGGCTCGCCCATCTTGCCTCTGGCTCACCCACCTTGCCCCCGGCTCGCCCATCTCACCACCAGGCTCGCCCGTCTCACCCCCCGGCTCGCCCAGCCACCCGTTTTATTGTCCATTACCACCCTGCTAATGCCAACGCAGGCAAGAAATCGGCGCCCTTCACAGAGCGTTCTTGCTGTTGTTTGGCGAGTGGAGACGTGCGAAACTGTCACACGAGGTCGCGAACCCGGCAAAATAAAGCCGCGGCGGGGTCAGACTTTGTGAGCGATTCGTCAAGCGTTCAATCAATACGTTTCTTTAACCCTTTGGGTGCCCTAGGATGTAGCTACTAAGTTATGGGGACTGGTACTCTGGGTGCCAAAATCCTGCTACATTCGCTAGGACCTTCTGCAGGACGCGATCTGAACTGACGGAGGACGGTTAAAAGCTTAATGTAATTTGCTAAATTCGCTACAAGCGCTTACCGCTCAGACTATAAACACTGTGTTTCGCTCACTGCGTGGCGATATCTGGCTGAAATCTTACTAATTTGGGACATTATTAGCCCTTTGAGGCTTTGCAAACCGTTTCTCAGGGAACCAAATTTTTGGGGGGAATAACGCTTAGAATTTTGCGAATGCATTTTGGACAGTTGTGTACATTTTTATTGGAGAGAACCACATGCAGTCCCAGCTCACAGCAGGCTCGGGCCCAGGGATGGGGTCTCTAACTATATGGGGTAAACTGGTGCAAACACTGAACCAGATTTATTAGAAACATGGAAAGGGATTTTTCTTTTGATAAATGTGGTGTAGTTTATTTGCTCCAGTTATGCAGCCAGAAGGCTTCGATCAAACATCCAGTCTGTCCACTTAAGCCCAGATTCACAAAAGAGTGCTAAGCCTTAGCTCCCAGTCATATAAAAGTGTGCTTACGCTTTGCACCCTTTTGTGAATCTGAGCCTAAGAAGGAAAAGCTGAGGGGTGAAGTAAGAGCAAAGTAAATATACAATGTACCATATACAAAGACAATTGGAAAACATGCAATGCTGGTTCAAAGGCAAAAGCAAATCCTGTTTAGCTAATGAGTCTCTAACAAGTGGCGTATGTTTTGAAGTATTGTCAGTGCTATACCCAGCACCATCAGCAGAACGTCACCTCTCTAACCATTAGTCTATGATTTCAAGGAATTCTAACGCTTTGTCCAGCACACTCCTGATAATAACCCTCTTATCCTGGTATGCCTTTGGAGTGGGGAATTCAAAAAACACCAAACCATCACAAATCCTTCCCGATGCTACTCTGTCCCATTAGCAAATTATATGTTCACTTACCCCACGCTTTTAAATACTCCATTAGAGAGGACAATACCCATCATGCTCAGCTCAGAGAGGGTCAGTCCCAGGGTGGATGCAAATAGACACTGCCCTGGGTCTTAGGTATAGGGTTAGTATGAGATGAGCGGCTCAGCGAGTACAGACACTGACTCTGTGTAACAACAACACTGAGTTTTTGAAGCAGGGGAACCTAGTTTAATTCCTGGCGTGGCACCTTGTGACCTTGGGTAAGTCACTTTATCTCCCTGTGCCGCAGGCACCAAAATTAAATTGTAAGCTCTACGGGTCAGGGACTGTCTGTAACATTCCTATGTACAGTGCAATATACTGCAATTATGTAGCTCTAGGAGTCCCATTGAGAGAAATGCGCTATATGAAATAAGTTATTATAGTATCTCAGTTACTTTCAATTAAGGATCTATGTATCAAAGTAAAGTTTGACCCATTTTTTAATTGCCTGCATCAAATCTAAAGCCGTTTGTGAAGCAAGTTTCTTGCATAGGAATAAAACGCATTAGACAGAGGCTTGCAAAGCTCGTTACACTGGTGGAGTTTGGCGACACTAGAAAAGGGCTGATGAACATTGATGCAGAACTTGATACACCCTGTTATAATATGCACATCATTTGGCTTCTCCGATTGACACTATTCAGACTGCAAACTGATACATATAGGGCAAAATGTGTACTGTACATGCAAAGATCTGTAACACCATGACCAGGATCACTGAATGAAAAGGTCTCTTTCTACAATGATAATTTCATGGTGGGCTGTAAAAAAATGGGAAACCAGCTACATATCTTTCTAACTGTAAACTAGAGTCACTGCTGGGATAAGGGAGAGTCCACAGAGAGCACGTGCAGGGACACTGCATGGGATAGAGGAGAGTCCACAGAGAGCACGTGCAGGGACACTGCATGGGATAGAGGAGAGTCCACAGAGAGCACGTGCAGGGACACTGCTGGGATAAGGGAGAGTCCACAGAGAGCACGTGCAGGGACGCTGCATGGGATAGAGGAGAGTCCACAGAGAGCACGTGCAGGGACACTGCATGGGATACAGGAGAGTCCACAGAGAGCACGTGCAGAGGCCACAGAGAGCACGCGCAGAGGCCACAGAGAGCACGCGCAGAGGCCACAGAGAGCACGCGCAGAGACACTGCTGGGATCTCGGTCCGCATTATGTGAAGGAAGCAGTAAGGGTTACTCACCCATAGTTGTTTCCATGGACACACACTGACGAGAGGGGTTTCTGATGCCGTAGTAGACGCAATGCCAGCCACAGATTGGCACAGACCTATGCAGAAAGGAAACCACGTGAGAACGGCCATTTGCTATTAGTAACATTGCAGGTTTGAGGGGCACTTGGCATTTTGTACAAGCTGCTGAGCATCTTTATACTGTTCCATATTTTCTCACCACCTAAAACTTCGAGTATCCAGTATGTTCTGAAAGTTACAATAACTAGAACACTGCTCTTTTGTGGCATATCCTCATCTCTAGTTCGAGCCAGAATTGAGCAAAACAGCGTATTTTATGTGCAGGTCAAGCAAAAAAAACAGCCAAGGAGCCTATCTTTGTAGCCCAAACATTAGTACAGAAGCTACAGTATATATTCAGAAATCAGATGACTTCTTTTCCCCGCTGCTTCAATGACCTCTTGTTTAAGCCATTGAAACAAAGCAAAACACCCGGCCCTTTTTAAAGGAAATGCTAAATCACTTAGGTCCATATTTACTAAGCGTGTTACGCCATAAAACACCTTTCCTCGCCAGAAGGCACCTTACAGCATATTCAAGAGTGTCTTATTGTAAAGCACCACTCAGCAAATACTGGCCCAAGACCTTGTCCTTATAAAATGTGTTGTGAGTATTGTATAGGATTATTTTATTTCTGTTTCAAGCGCCCACCCTCCACCCGAAGAAGTCATTTTGTCTTTATACCGTTGATCTAAATTACCTCTTTTTTTCCCCTCTTCTTAATTTTATTTTCATTTTGCACGTCATGAACATTGAACGGCACAATATCTGAAAAGCAATGACATAGTATCCACAATGATCGCAGAGATAAACATAACAAAAGGGGGAGGGGAGGGGGGCAGGTACAACCTAGTTCAGTCTTAGGCCGCACTTATAGTAGACGGTGACGCGACGGCGTGACGTCATCTGTCGCCGTTGTAATAGCAATTTAAGCTTATAGTGTAGGAGACAAGAGATTGCGACCGGGGGGCGTGGCCATGAGCGGTTCGCACTCATTGGCTTAAACGCTCATGTGCCGCTGACGTCACGCGGCGGTTGCCGAAAAAAATCCATTTCCATTGACTTCCAGCGACTTTGGTGGCTGTGTCGCGCTATAGTCATTATAGGCTAATATTGGTCTTTTGATGATCCCCCTCTTAATTCTTGTTTTTTTGTAGTTCCAAATGAATTTAGTAATTAGGGATTGTAGAGAGAAAATGTCCCTTGACTGGAGTGGGACTGGGAGGATCTGGAAAAGATACAATATTCGTGGAAGAAGAATCATCTTAATACAGTGAATTCTACCAGGTTTTTATATCCTCCTGTAAGCGAGTGAGAGGGCTCAGAGCACTGCTGGTAAAATCAGGCTGGAGGCATCGTGCAGTAGAAAAACTTTTATTGCGGCATGACAGCCAGATTAAAAAGACATAGATATCCTCTGACGCGTTTCGTCTTGCGACTTTATCAAAGAGTGATATGTGGCAGCTAGATCAAACCTTAAATAGCCCTAAAAACCTTACATTTGAGTAAATAGTCCCTTCAGCTGATGGAGAAGACGTAATGAGGAGAATTACGTCTTCTCCATCAGCTGAAGGGACTATTTTTTAACAATCAGGTAGGGACTATTTACTCAAATGTAAGGTTTTTAGGGCTATTTAAGGTTTGATCTAGCTGCCACATATCACTCTTTGATAAAGTCGCAAGACGAAACGCGTCAGAGGATATCTATGTCTTTTTAATCTGGCTGTCATGCCGCAATAAAAGTTTTTCTACTGCACGATGCCTCCAGCCTGATTTTACCAGCAGTGCTCTGAGCCCTCTCACTCGCTTACCTGGATCCTACCGCCGGGACGGATGCACGCAACGAAAAGAGCAGACGGAGTTTCTCCCCCACTAATACAGCATACCTGAGTTGGAGCAAGCGTGTGAGTATATACACCGGCAGCCACCGAGAGTCACTGGGAGCGCGAGGCCCACCCAAGGAGGGACCGCCGGGTGCATCAACGGAGCACCGGACAGGTTAGATGACCTCTCTCCCTATAGTGACGGCTATCATATGGTTAACTCAGTGTTGAAGCTGTTTCTTCATTATGGACCAAGGCTTTATGGGGATAAGAAACCAGGCTCATTTATTAACACAACAAGGGACTAATAATCACGCTATGGTGCAACAACATTAATGTTGCATTATCTTACCAGGTGATTTTTTGGAGCACCCAATTAGGGAATCTTTCCCTTTTTTCTACTATATCCTCCTGTAGTACTCAAATAAATTTGGTGTAGTTTGCCTGATATACTGATACTCCTTAGTGAGGGATAATCCTAAATACGTAATAGCATGCGGCTGCCATTTAAAATTGAAGTTGATTGCTATCAGCTCCTCTTGGTAGACTAGAAGACTTATATTTAGTGCCTCTGATTTATTGTTATTGATTTTGAACCCTGAAATTCACTGAAAGGATCCTAATAGGCTCAATAAATTGGGCAAGGAGGTGAGGGTCCTCGACAAAATAAAAAATACATCATCCACACAATCTGTAGGGCAATCTTATGTGTTTGTTCATTAAATTAGAGCCTGAGATATCTGGGCTTTTCCAAATTTGTGCAGCCAGGGGCTCCATGCACAAAGCAAATAGTAGGGGGGAGAGCGGGCATCCCTGCCTAGTGCCGCCTGCCTAGTGCTGCTTCTTATTTTAAAAAGGTCTGACGGGAACCCCTGATGAACCACCCTCGCCGCCGGGTTATTATATAGTGCTGCTATAGCCCGCATAATTTTATTCCGGAATCCCAACGCTCCAAGCGTGACGTTAAGAAATGTCCAGTCTATTCTATCGAATGCTTTTTCCGCGTCTAGGCTTAAGATCATAGCAGGGATCTGTTTAGTATTTGCCAATTCAATCAAGTCTATGATGCGTCTAGTGTTATCTGCTGCTTGCCGCCCTGCTATGAAGCCCACCTGATCCAGGTGGACCAATCTGGGCAGGATCCTGCCCATTATGTTGGCTAACAATTTTGAATAGATTTTGATGTCCGAATTAATGAGGAAAATTGGCCGGTAGCTCTTACAACTAGTCAGATCTTTTTCTTTTTTATGGATCAGGGATATTGACGTTTGGAGCATTTGTTCCGAGAAGGGGGCCCCTTCTAGAATTGCGTTATGCATGCTAAGTAAATGTGGGGCTAGAAGTTCAGCAAAGTTTATATAATAGAAATTTGAGAAACCATCCGGACCAGGAGCCTTTGATGGCTTCAGTTCCTTGATCGTTTGGGTGACTTCCTCAAGTGTGACCTCCCCTGCTAAGAAATGCCTCTCCTCCTCACCCAGTTTCGGCAAGTCAGCCTTCGCCATAAAATCTTCTAAGGCCATGTTTGTTTTAGCACTGCTGGTAACTTTTTCCCCGTTATATAGTTGTTCGTATTTTTTTTTAAATTACCTGTTTGTAATTTGTATTTGCCGCTGCTATTAACACAGATCCTACAAGGGGTTAACTTTTAAGGTCCATGCACGGACATCCTCTGCTGCAGACCCACTTTTTGCAACTACTCCCCCTTCGCAGTTGACATACAAACAGCATGAACTGAAAGGGTTGGGGTTCCTTACAATGCATCTGATCTCAGACGCACTATTAGAGAGGGTTGGGGTTCCTTACAATGCGCCTGATCTCAGACGCGCTATTAGAGAGGGTTGGGGTTCCTTACAATGACACTGATTATCAGACGCACATATAGAGAGGTTGGGTTCCTTACAATACACCTGATCTCAGACGTGCTATTAGAGAAGGTTGGGGTTCCTTACAATACACCCTGATCTCAGACGCGCTATTAGAGAGGGTGGGGTTCCTTACAATGCACCTGCTCTCAGACGCGCTATTAGAGAGGTTGGGGTTCCTACAATGCACTGATCTCAGACGCGCATTAGGGGGTTGGGGTTGCTTACAATACACCTGATCTCAGACGCGCTATTAGAGAGGGTTGGGGTTCCTTACAATGCGCCTGATCTCAGACGCGCTATTAGAGAGGGTTGGGGTTCCTTACAATGCGCCTGATCTCAGACGCCCTATTAGAGAGGGTTGGGGTTCCTACAATGCACCTGATCTCAGACGCGCTATTAGAGAGGGTTGGGGTTCCTTGCAATGACCTGACTCTAGACGCGTATTAGAGAGGTTGGGTGTTCCTTACAAGACAACTGATCTCAGACGGGCTATTAGAGAGGGTTGGGGTTCCCTTACAATGCACCTGATCTCAGACGGCTATTAGAGAGGGTTGGGGTTTCCTTACAATGCACTGATCTAGACGCCCTATTAGAGAGGGTTGGGGTTCCTACAATACACCTGATCTCAGACGCGCTATTAGAGAGGGTTGGGGTTCCTTACAATGCACCGATCTCAGACGCGCTATTAGAGAGGGTTGGGGTTCCTACAATGCACCTGATCTCAGACGCGCTATTAGAGAGGGTTGGGGTTCCTTACAAGCACCTGATCTCAGACGTGCTATTAGAGAGGGTTGGGGTTCCTTACAATACACCGATCTCAGACGCGCTATTAGAGAGGGTTGGGGTTCCTACAATGCAACCTGATCTCAGACGCGAGCTATTAGAGAGGGTTGGGGTCCTTACAATGCACCTGATCTCAGACGCGCTATTAGAGAGGTGTGGTTGTTGGGTGCTTACAATCAACTGATCTCAGACGGCATTTAGAGAGGGTTGGGTTCCTTACAATGGCCTGATCTCAGAGGCTATTAGAGAGGGTTGGGGTTCCCTTACAATGCGCCTGATCTCAGACGCCCATTAGAGAGGGTTGGGGTTCCTTGCAATGCACCTGATCTCAGACGCGCTATTAGAGGGGTTGGGGTCCTTGCAATGCACCTGATCTCAGACGCGCTATTAGAGAGGGTTGGGGTTTCCTTACAATAAATCTGATCTCAGACGGGCTATTAGAGAGGGTTGGGGTTCCTTACAATGCACTGATCCAGACGCGCTATTAGAGAGGGGTGTGGGTTCCTTGCAATGCACTGATCTCAGCAGCGCTATTAGAGGGGTTGGGGTTCCTTGCAATGCACCGATCTCCAGAGCGCTATTAGAGAGGGTGGGGTTCCTTACAATACATCTGATCTCAAGACGGGCTATTAGAGAGGGTTGGGGTTCCTTACAATGCAACGATCTCAGACGCGCTATTAGAGAGGTTGGGGTTCCTGCAATGACTGATCTCAGACACGCTATTAGAGAGGGTTGGGGGTCCTTCAATACATCTGATCTCAGACGGGCTATTAGAGAGGGTCGGGGTTCTTTAACAATGCTTGATCTCAGACGCGCGTATTAGAGAGGGTCAGGTTTCCTTACAATGCATCTGATCTCAGACGCGCTATTAGAGAGGGTTGGGGTTCCTTACATGCATATGATTCAGAGCGCGCGCTATAGAGAGGGTCAGGTTTCCTTACAATGCATATTGATCTCAGACGCGGCTATTAGAGAGGGTTGGGGTTCCTCAGAATTTCACAGTAGAATTGTAAGGCTCCTTAACCAAAAAAAGTGTTAAAACCATTGCTCTATGCAAACCAGACTGTTGCTGAATCCTTGCTTTTCGTGTGAAACTCTGGTTTTATGGAAACTCTGCGTTTTTCACGGTTGCCTCTTCTTTCAGTGATGCCGGCTCGCACGCCAGGGAGTTACAGTACGTCAGAGTGATACGCTCCTTGGAAGTCTCTGTTTATAACTGTCCCTGATGTATTTGAGTAGCTAAAATCATGGAATGTAGTGCAGAATAAAGCAGAAACTGGATCTTATTCAGAGGCCTGGCGTGCCTGGAATGTGAAGAACAAGTAACAATAATAAAAGCATATACTGGATCTATTATGCATATATATTAGAAGAAATATATAGAAACTGCTAAATGAATAATGCTTCACCTTACTTGTTCCTCTTTTATAGTGTGAGCTGTACTGAACAAGACCCAACCTAGGTAACAAGAATGCTAGAGGAGGAATGGGCATAGTTTCTTCTATCAGTCTCTAATGAAGTGTAAGTAGCTTGGTCCGTAAGGACTCCAGGAAGATCAATTAGTGCAGCAACGTCTATGGGAATATGGTTAATATCGGACGATTAAGTGGCTGATCCTACTGAAGCTCTATAAGGGCAATGGATTGAGAAGAGGTGAAAATGTGGAATACAGTCCTAAATCAGGGTCATTTTAAAGATTTGTCTTTATGAAGGAACATTTATTATAGCAACTACAGTATATGAACACTGTGGAGCTCCAACAACTCGATTTGTGGATGGCATTATCCATAGCTGGTTCTGCTTAACCTCCTATTTTCTTTGTTATTGCTCACGATTTTAAACCCCCCCAGTAATACAGACAATGGAACCACACGATTTAGAACAAAACAAAAGAAGAAGCTGCAAATAAAGAGGGGAAGTAATCTCTGTTCCCGTGCGTTGGGAAGTACAACACTCCATAGCTTCTCCAAGGCAGAGGTTTGTGGATCCTATATGCTGCTCTGACAAAGAGAACCAGCAGCAGGGCTTCCCTTATCTGTGGAGTAATCAGTCTTGTGATTCCCTGGTCTATTCACATTGGCATTTGTAGTAACCATGCACAGAAATTGACAAACTTACATGAGAAGTGAGGTTGATGCTGCCAGCCAACGCCTTTAAACAGAAGATAATTGGCATATGCCAGGTCCAAAACACTTGTTTACGCCTAGAGCCACAACTGGCCTCATTAACATGGCCCCATTTAAACAAGTCCTGGGTCGGAGGTGCATTTTCGGCAGAAGCAAATACAGTTGTGGTTACCTCCCAAAAAGACCATGTTGAGCTTTGCAAGTCTTACTAGTCCTTCCAGGAGCTAAGAGGTTAAACAGAATAGCACCTCTTGCAACATGGGTATACACTATATATAATTACTTATATCATAATAGTAATAATAATAATAATAATAAAAATAATACGGCTCTCTATTATCTTTCTTATGGGTGGTGAGATACTATAATAAAAGAAACGATCATAAAAGGTGATGAGTATTAAGGAACAACCTCTCTTTCATGGGTGATAAATTGTGAAGACATCACTAAAGCAACAATCCCCTGCTCCCCCCCCCCCGGACCATCAATGTAATACCTGAACTGGGGGGGGGGGGGGGGGGAACTGGGCTGGAGAGGGGGGTGGCAGATCTTTGGTTTAAAGTTTTTTGGTGTGCTGGTTTTGACAACAACAAAACGACAAAAATGGCCACAGGGTCATGAATAGAAAGTCCCCATGTCTGGTCCCCATGTCTGGTCCCCATGTCCGGTACCAATTATGTTACAACTTTCATTTGGCCGTGGGAGCGAGTCACTGGTTTTGAGTTAACTGGTGGAAGTATTCGTGCCTGGGTTTAAACCTACCCGGAGATCGGGAACTGGGGTGTATCTGAAGGTTTGGGGGACCACAGATCAGCTCTGGGGAACCCCTGAATCAGGCAAGATGAAAACAAAGCTGTGCATACATATACAGTACATACATCACACTACATCTACGCACCCTCTCACACTATCACATTCTGACCACTACCTCTACACTGCATCTACAACTATCAACTGCATTACATACTCTCACACTGCATTACTACCTCTCACACTGACCTCATCTCTACACTGACAACCTACATACCCCCACACTGCTCATTACATACCCCTCACATCTTACCTACATACCTTCTCACACACTGGACCTACATAACTCTCACACTGCCATCTAAGCACACTGCATCACATTGCATACATAATCTCACGCACATACTGCTAACTACAATAGTAAACTCACACGCTCTACCACCAAACATTGACCTTACAACTTCTCACACCTGTACCTACATACCTCTCACACCTGCTTACATACCTCTCACACTGCATCTACATACTTCTCAAACTGCATCTATAACTTCCCACGTTGCACCTACATACCTCACACTGTAATCACATAAACCCTCACACTGCATCTCACAACTTCGAACACTGTAAACTACATACCCCTAAAACCATACCTACATAGCTCTCACGCTACATCTTCATACCTTTTCCCACTGCACACATACATACCTCTCACACTGTATTAACATAAACTCACACTGCACCTAGATACGTATCACACTGCATCTACATACTCTCACACAACATTACATACCTCTCGCACTGCATCTACATACCTCTCACAGCATCTACATACCTCTCACAGTGCAGCTACATACCTCCCACACTGCATCTACACACCTCTCACACTGCATCTACATACCTCTCACACTGCATCTAATAACTCTCACACTGCAACCTACTAGGCCTCCAAACACTGCATCCTACACTACACTTCTCACACTGCACCTACATACTCTCACACATGACCTACATACCTCTCACACTCACTACATACTCTCACACTGAACATACACCGTCTCACACTGCATCTAATAGCTCTCACACTGATCTATCATACACCCCTCAACTCCGGGCTGCAACCTACATTACCCCCACACTGTATCAATACCCCTCTCGCTGCATCTACATACCCTCTCACACTGCCATCACACACCCTCCCTGATCTACATACCTCTCAAACTGCAAAAACTACTCTCACCAGCAAAGAGAGGACGTTACATACCTTCACACTGTATCTACAACTGTCACCACTGCACTAGGTACGTCTCCACACTGCATCTACATACCTCTCACAAAACTACATACTCTCACACGCATCTACATACCTCTCACAAGTGCCATCTACATCCTCCACAGTGCAGCTACCTACTGCATCTACACACATCACTCCCATACACAACTCTGCACACGTGCATCTTACATACCTCTCACACTGCATCTACATACCTCTCACACTGCATCTACATACCCCTCACACTGTACCTACATACCTCTCACATTGTACCTACCCTACTCACAATGCATTCACATAACTCTCACACTGCATCTATACATACTCTCAAACTGCATCTATATACTCTCACACTGCCTCTACATACCTCTCACACATTACTCTCACATTACGTCACAAATCCTACATACCTCACCACTCAATACCTCTCAAACTGCACTATTATACTTTCCACTGCACCTACATACCTACACTGTAATCACATACCCCTTAACACTGCACATCTACATACTTCGAACACGTAAATACATACCCCTAACACCATACCTACATACCTCTCACGCTACATCTTCATACCTTTCCCACTGCACATACATACCTCTCACACTGTACCTACATAAATCTCACACTGCACTTAGTAAGCTATCTATCACTACCATCTAATACCCTCTCCAAAACAGATCTACTACCTCATCGCACTGCATCTAATACTCCGCACATGCCATCTACATACCTCTCGCACTGCATCTACATACCTCTCGCACTGCATCTACATACCTCTCACAGTGCATCTACATACCTCTCACAGTGCAGCTACATACCTCCCACACTGCATCTACACACATCTCACACTGCACCTACATACCTCTCACAGTGCATCTACATAACTCTCACACTGCATTACATAACTCTCCACACTGCACCTACATACCTCTCACACTGCATCTACATACCCTCACATGCACATACATACCTCTTACACTGCATCTACATAGCTCTCACACTGCATCTTCATACCTCTCACACTGCACCTACATACCCCTCACGCCTGCACCTACATACCCCCTCACGCTGATCTACAACCCTCTTCGCTGCATCTAATACACCTTCACCACTGCACCTACATACCTCTCACACTGCATCTACATACCTCTCACACTGCATCTACATACCTCTCACACTGCATCTACATACCTCTCAAACTGCATCTACATACGTCTCCACACTGTACCTACATTTCCCTCTCAACTGTATCTACATAACTGTCACACTGCACTAGAACAGTCTCACACGCTTCTCCATACCTCTCACACAACATCTACATACCTCTCACACTGCAATCTACATACCTCTCACAGTGCATCTACATAGCTCTCACAGTGCAGCTACATACCGCTCACACTGCATCTACACACTCCTCACACTGCATCTACATACCTCTCAACTGCATCTACATACCTCTCACACTGCACCTACATAGACCTCTCACACTGCATCTACATACCTCTCACACTGCATCTACATAGCTCTCACACTGCATCTTCATACCTCTCACACTGCACCTTCATACCCCCTCACGCTGCACCTACATACCCCCTCATGCTGCATCTACATACCCCCTCTCGCTGCATCTACATACCCCCTCACACTGCACCTACATACCCCCTCACACTGCATCTACATATACTCATGCTGCATCTACATACCCCCTCTCACTGCATCTACATATCCTCTCTCACTGCATCTACATACCCCCTCACGCTGCATCTACATACCCCTCATGCTGCATCTACATACCCCTTACGCTGCATCTACATACCCCTCATGCTGCATCTACATACCCCTCATGCTGCATCTACATACCCCCTCTCACTGCATCTACATACCTATCTTTACACAGTGTAAGAGAGGTTCCACGCCTGGTTTCAGGGAAAGGTTCTTTAACTCCATAAACAACCACATTTGTTTATATTGAAGAACACACATATGAGTACGAGAAGGAATAAAATGTGCTAAGTGAGAGACTTTAGCTTACGTTCCCCAAGAGGAAAGTAATAAGTAATAAGCCCCCTGTAAAATATACCCGTGAGCAGATCCCCTCAGAGCGCTCATTCATCGTCTAAGGATCCTGATCAGGAGGCTGCAATAATTCACATGCGGGAAGTGTGTCCCCAGGCTGTTGGTTTCCATTTAAAGCAGCACGATTAACAAGTGCTGTGTGCGCTGTGCTCTGTCACTGTCAGGCACCAGCAGCGGAGCAGGTCAGTCATTGTTAAAGAGTTAATGCCGCTGGCCTTCTCAGTGCTGCGTGTTTTAGCTGTGATTAAAGTGAAGCCACTTCCTAATACAACAGTTTTCCGCTCGTTTTTATCTTCACTTCTCTATGTTCACTCTTCCTTTTCTTCTCTTGCCCAGTTTCCCACTGCTGAACAACATATCGGCTCTATTCAAATGAATGTTACATAGTTACATCGTTATAGTTACACAGTTACATAGTGTGACAAACGGCTTACTCCGGGGCTCCGCCGTCTGTCCAGGACTGTTAGAACACGGTCTTTTAGGGTAGGTTAAATGACGAGGCGTAACGTGCTGTTCCTTTAAACAGGCTACTGCCTGGTTTATTCAGTCCCAGGCACAGAGACTGCCACACTGCATACAAAAGAAACACAAGCAAAAGAAAACTTAGTGCTCAGGAGACTGTAAACATTACTTGCAATTTTACTGAAAATAACAGAAATTCAACCAGGCAAAGATTCACACATCTTTATCAAAAGTGGACCGTATCTGTTGTGATCATTGCTACATCGTTGTTCATGGGCCCAGCTCTGAATCGTCAACAAAATAATTCTACTGTATGATGGATACATTATAAAGAGCCGTGTTAGCTGCCACCTCTCTCTTATTGGAAGACAAGACAGTTTAATTTATTTGCAAAATCATTAAACATTAAAGGGCCTAGTAATTAAAATCTCCCAGCTAAGAAACAAAGGGAAATACATTCAGATTTTTTTATTTCAAATTTGTTTTTAAAGCGCTACTCACCAACAAACTCAGTACTAGAACGCTTGTAGGAACTTATGGTAGACACCCATCCCAGACCTACAACCGGGACCTACCGAAAACATATATATAGGGAACGATGAAGACCAACAAACGGCGACAAACATGAACGGGAGTAGAAAGATGGCTGAGTGATTCAAATCAATCACATGTTTTTCTCTGATAAATCTGGTGTTTTTACATCGGTGTTACCTCAGTTGAGCCGTTGTGAGACCTTGATAAAGGACCACCTCGTTTTTTGAGGTCAACATCTCCGGCATGGATAAAGCCCAATATAAAACATGTTAGTAAGTGGTAGAGTCAAGCTGTATTCAGACGTTCTCCACGGTGAAACAAGCCAGAAATATGGTGAAAATGGTGGTTATGTCATCAATATTTAATTATCCTTTTTTATTTGGCTAACTTTTGAAGTTACTGGATCTATATATTTCATTAGAGCTTTCTATGGATTAAGAGTCCTTTTGCATGGTCATTCGAATGTTGAAGGAACCACCATTGTCGATGATAGGTGTGACCAACTCCAGCCCTCAAGGGCCACCACCAGGTCAAGTTTTAAGGATATCCCTGCTTCAGCACAGGTAATTTACTCAATGACTGAGCCATTGATTGAGCCACCTGGGCTGAAGAAGGTATATCTTTAAAACCTGACCTGTTGGTGGACCTTGAAGACTGGAGTTGGCCAGTCCTGGCCTGAGAATATATCTTCTTAGGTACCTTAATATGTCTATGGAATTTTGAATAGACCTTGCCAGTCTAAACGTGGTGAATTGATTTAAATGTTTCCAATGTTGTATTTTTAATATGGTTTGCATACAGGTAGAAACCTTTGCAGCATAAGGCTGCGCTTATAGTGCCGGTGATGTGACGTCGCGGCAAAACAGATGTATTGCTGCCGTCGCGTGCGCTTATAGTAAGCGCGACGCGACGGAGCGACGGGAGCTAAGTGGCGACGCGAAAATTTGGAAGCCGGCCAAGTTTGATTTTTCAGAGGCTGTCACCACATGTGACAGCCTCTGAACCAATCAATGGCCAGGTCGCTTGCGACATCGCTGCAACGTGAAATACAACATTCGCGGATGGCAACGGGTGACGTCTTCCGTCGTGTTGCCGTTGTGCGCACTATAAGCGCGGCCTAAGTTGACTCAGATCGGACACCATAGCTACTGTTTACACTAAGGGGGTACCCTTGACCGGTACCTCATAAAGGGGCCTGTATCTCGGGAAGCAGGGGGTCCCGGACCTGAAACCAATGCGGTTCAGCTCCGGAGACCCCCTGCACATGTACACTATTAATAAAATTGTATTTTAAATATTTTTTAATGTGCCGATGTTTGCGCAGAGAGAGCGGCGGATCTCTCTCTGCTGCAGACACATCTCGGCAGGGGACGGCTTCTCGGCAGCTTCTCGCCAGGCAGCCTGTCTCGCCACAGGTTACTCGCCATTTTTGCAAATGGTGGTGGCGCATTCATTAGCCAGGGATTCGGCCCTTCCTGCATACAGCGAGGGTAACACGCCAAAAACATGGCGAATTGAAACCCTGCCGAATGCAATTTTCCGCTGCTTAGTGCATAGACCCCATAGAAACTGACACCCCAGAAGTTTGCTTCCACCATCCCTTGCACCTGCATTAGAAAATGTTTAAGTTACAAAGTGTAGGATATTTAGGTGAAGAAAATGAAGATGATTAAGCATATATACTGGAGACAGAAAGGGAAATGATTGGCAATATAAAAAAATATCAAATCTATGGGGGCAGCCTATGTTTGTACTAAGGTGATCAGGCATTGGCAATAATATTAATGTCAAAGCTAATGTATGTTGTTGGGTGCTACTTTGTTTCAATGTGTTTTTTAGCATATGTTAAAGCTGAGATTGATAGGCCACTCTTTCAGCATCGTGTGACCTGTGTTATCTCCCCCAATGTCCCTCTGTGATACACAATATATCATAGTACTCCTGCACAGTGCCAGGTGTAAGTACTGTGACAAATCAGTCCTTGTTATTTATCAAACTCTCTAACCAGCCGGCTGCAGAGCCCTGTATAATTACCAGCGTCACTGCTCTCCACAAAATGACACTCACTTTTAGCAATCAGCTGCGGGAGATGAAGATGAATGGAGCTTGTAATGAACGGGATAAATCAGTACCATAGCACGTGGCCGCAAAGCATTTAACTCTGGAGGTTAACATCTGGAAGTGGCCACAGCCGTCAACTTCTGAATACAAAATATGCCAGAGCAAAAAGCAGTGTCCCATCATGTAGTTGTAACTGTTAGTCTTCTGACAAGGATGATTGTGGCCCAGAAATGCTGGACTTTGTATATAAATGAAATGAAAGTGGTGCAAATGAAATGATACATGCCTATATCAGTGGTGGCCAACTCTAGTTCTCAAGGGCCACCAACAGGTCAGGTTTTAAGGATATCACTGCTTCAGAAAAGGTGGCTCAATAAGTGGCTCAGTCATTGACTGAGAATTGGCAGGGATATCCTTAAAACCTGACCTGTTGGTGGCCATTGAAGTCTGGAGTTGGCCAGAAGGCTAAAGGATCTTAAAGTGTAAACCCTGAAATAAAAAAGGAGGATGAGGGGTTAGGTAGAAAGTTAATGCATTCAGGATATCATCTTCACAAGATACAGGAACAGTTTTCAGAGGGAGGGGAGTGAGGTCATGCGCTGGAGAGAAAGCGTGGAAAAATATGAACATTTATTCACTGGGAGGGCAGGGAATCCATTGCCACCTCCTAGCAGAGCGGGGAGGTAAATATGGTATAGGAACTCAAAACTTCTAGGTATAAGGCTGTCGAAATATGGAGGGAAAGCAAAGGAATTAATCAGGTCGGAGGTTTCACAGCGGGTAAGAGAAGATGCAGACTCGATGATCCTTAGTTGCAGACAGTTTGTATGTTTCTACATGTGGGGTAGTATAAAAAGTGAGACCAAAAACGGTGGCATATGTATCAAAAAAAAAAAATCCTATTGTATCCCATGTACCCTTTCATACATAACCCCCATGATATCTATATAGCAGGTATATCATGATCTCGTTAATGATTATGCAGGCAACTGTTGTGTGTAGGACAACAGGTGCTCCTCCTTCTCTTACCATGCACCTCACAACTGGAACAACCTACCGGAGACTCTCACAGCCGCCACCAGTCTAAGTTCTTTCAAAACTAAAGCTGTCTCACATTTTAATCTGGTCTGTAACCGTTACATACACCTATAATATATATTATCTCTATCTGTGCATGCAATGTCTTGTATATAATATACTGTATAACCCTTTTCACTTATTGTAACTATGTATTTGTAACCATGTATTTGTCATTATACAATAACTCCGTGCCCAGGACATACTTGAAAACGAGATGTAACTCTCACTGTATTACTTCCTGGTAACACATTTTATAAATAAATAAATACATGCTGTGAGTTGAAAGTGATTCTCTCTTTCAAGTCGGCAATAATTTTGGATGCGTAAGGTATTTCATTGGTTGCTCATGACTATGTTTATAGGGTAATCTAACTGGCAAAACGTATTGGGCTCCCGCTGGCATTGTTGGGGTTAAATGAGAAACAGGGGGTTGGGGTAGGGGGGATGTGGTTTCCACCCCTCCCCCCCTTCATAGACATGTCGATTATATGCCTGCATTCCTACCATGAAAGACACCAAACTTCTCATATATTCAGCAGGACAAAATGACAGGCTGCAGTTTTCTTAGGGAACCCACTTCCCCTGGATGGTCTGGCTAAGTACCTCTGTTTCTCTTCCAACCGGACTCTCTAACTGCTCAGGAAAACAAACCTGTGCTGCTATCAAAACATGCTAATACTGGGTCATATTTGTGTAACGTGCCCTGCAGCTGTGCTCTTGCTGACTGGTTTGTATTAAAGTGGAAGTCTGGGGTTAGCTCCTCTTGAGATTGCCTGCAGGGTGTGGTAAATAATAATTTCTCTTTCTTCTTGCTGACGTTATTCCCTTAATGTTCTGGGCCCTGGCTTTGCGCCACTGAAGAAGTGGTGTGGTGGTGGTGAGAATTTCCCAATCTTGCTTACAGGGCTTTTCATGATTCCCTCAGATGTTGGGAACGTGGGATAAATATGATGGATCAGCGAGATCATACCTTTCTTCCTGTAGTGGTAATGATGAATTCTCAAGCTATACATTACCTTCACCTCATGAAGAAGATATACTGTAGGAAGAGTTTACAGGAGCTGTATCTCATCTTAAAAGTATCATGTCTTTAACACCTCTCACTTGAGTCACTGGAGGTTAATCATTAAACTGTGATAACATTGATCGGGCCACAATCGCATGGAATCCCTCATAAAAGTCAATGAGATGTTCTATTACGGATGGGCTTTGGGTTTCCTGAATGTAAGTCACCCCAAGCTCTGTGGCTTGGATTAACTCAAACCACAACACAACGTGTAACTACGAGCCCATCACAAACTGAAACCAAAACAAAATCTGTGTGCCGGGGGAAGGGGATCTGTGTGCCGGGGGAAGGGGACCTGTGTGCTGGGGGAAGGGGACCTGGGTGCCAGGGGTAGGGGGGATCTGTGTGCGGGGGTAGGGGGATCTATGTGCGGTGGGGTAGTAGGGTAGGTGGTCTGGTGGGTAGGTAGGGGATCTGTGTGCTGGGGGTAGGGGGATCTGTGTGCCGGGGGAAGGGGATCTGTGTGCCGGGGTAGGGGGATCTGTGTGCCGGGGGTAGTGGATCTGTGTGCCGGGGTAGGGGGATCTGTGTGCTGGGTGTAGGGGGATCTGTGTGCCGGGGGAAGGGGATCTGTGTGCTGGGAGAAGGGGACCTGTGTGCCGGGGGTAGTGGATCTGTGTGCCGGGGGCAGGTGCTGCAGTACCTGGTTGCATCAATCTTTCTCCTCCTCCTGCTGGCTGCCCGGTGCTGCTGCCACTTCCCACACATTTACATATATAAAATTGTTAGTCCACGTAAAAAAGGTATCACCTAATAATGAAGTACTCATTTACTCTGCACTATTGCAACTGGACTAACACTGATATGTCTTGTTAATCCATTATATATATATATATATATGTAGCCTGGCGCTCCCGTGGCTCCTGGAGAACCCCCTCCCTTGTTACAGCGCGATCGCGGGTGCCGAAAGACCCGACGGCTGTTTCCAAGGGTGGGGGCTGGAGCAGGGAGCAGCGCGGCTTCCCCTGACTGCGGCCGGTTGCCGGGGATGCGATCGGGCCGTTGCTAAGGCCGCGGTCGCGTCTCTATGGTCCCGGCGGCCGGTGAAGCAGGGCGCCGCCATTGCGCTGCGGGTTGCGCATGCGCAGGGACGCGATAACGCGAAAGGCCCCCAGATAGCTCGCGCGAGAGCAGGGAAAGACCAGGGAAGGTTGAGGCAGCTAGAGGGAGCTTGCGCACGCGCAGGGCAGGAGAGAGAAAGCCCGCGAACCCCTAGCCATTCAGGGAAGGCTCTGAGCTGGGACTACATATCCCATGAGCCTCTGTATGCCCCACGTGACACCAGGGAGCCAATAGGGCTTAGGAAGCCCCTGGAGAAGACATACATTTGGCGGGCTTACAGCACGTTAGCCAGCAGTCAGAGACCGGATCAGCCGAAGGAAGGAGGTAGGGTACAGGAGTCCAGAACTCACTGTACTAGGCCAGCACCCCCAGGGTCTGAGGTAGTTAGTTACTCTGATAGAGAGAGTGTTGCCAGGGACTGCTCTAGAGAGAGGGACCCTGCCACTCAGGCTAACCAGTTGGAGCAGGGGAGCTGTGAGGGAAGGAAGGGCGCGGGGAGCGAGTACAGCTCCTGCGGCCCTATAGGTACCCGCACCCCAGATAGGCCCCAACCCCCACTAGGGTAGTGGGTAATTACTGAGGGAGGCCCAAGATAGGGACGCTGCCCTTAGTTTAGAGTGCTGCCTTGTCAGGGTCACAGCGGTCAGTGCTGTAAGGTCTGGCAGGCAGGCACCTTGTTGCGCAGCTCGTTGGCTGTCAGCGTTTAGTGAGGCTGAAGGGACTTGGGTAGTTAGGGGAGTGGGACAGGTCCTTAACCCCTGTAGGCCCATAGGAGTTCCCCAAGCCACTACAGGTTGCTGTACTATAGGGACGGCCTATAGTGTAGCACGTGCCCTTAGATAGATAGGGACACAGTGAAGATTGCTGTTCCCGTGAAGCGGTTGGACCCACGTTGGGGTCCACAGAGACTGTTCCGGAGTGGGACCGCTCTAGCGGTCCACGTGCAGAAGTTCGGTTGGAGGGTTGAAGGAGTCATCGCCAACTGAGCCTTTGTGAAGATTGCTGACCCGAGCACCGGAGTGCTCGGCAGGTATCTAATACATAAGTGCACCACCGGGCCCTTAGCTTAACTGTGACTGCGCAGTCACCCATTGACTCTCGGCAAGAGTGCGGGACATTGGGTGGGGTTTCTATGGACACTGGGTGGGTTCACTTGGTGTTGGGGAAGCATCCTGCGCGACGCAGTAGGTGTCTCCTCGGTAGAGGGACACAGGTTATTATTGATGTGCTGATGTCTATTCCTGTTAGTAAAGGTATTCGTTAATATAAGTCATTGTCTATGTGATCATTGATTGTCCTGCGAGAAACCACTCCCCCTTTGGTGGGAGCCATCGCAGGTGGAGGCGCTGCATCGTTATAAGTAAGTTGTCCATAGTATAATTGCCCCAGGTTCCCCGTGGCGGAAGCTCAGCCCTCCTGTGAGCCAACAGGTATAGCACCAAATACCGCGTAACATTATATGTTCCTGCACCCACACAGTATAATCTGCGATTGTGGGGGGGGGGAAACCCGTTACATATATATACTGTATATAAAGCAGAAAATAGCCGTGTTAGTCCAGTTGCAGAATATGTGTGTATATCAGTATTTAAAACCAGAGACGGAACATAAAACACAGACAGAGCTCAGTGCACATCCAGTGAAATTCATACACGGTACAGTGCCTAAATATATATGTATAAATATCTATTAAATAAAATGGTCTTTTAGTTTAACATTGTTGTGGTTATTTTGGAGGTTCAATAGGAGCTTGTTAGGTGTCCAGTATATATATCAGTATTGCCTGACCTGAAGAAGAGAGGAGAACTCTCGAAAGCTTGTCCTATGACATAAATTGTTAGTCCAATAAAAAAGGTATCACCTAATACTGAAGAACTTATTTATATATATATACACACCCCATCATCTGACACTGACCTGTCACTCTCTATTATTCCCTTCTCTACTGGTATAACAATCAATATCTTGCAGTTTGATTAACCCTGTATAGTTTATTAATAAACTCTTAGGGTGCCCTTTAGACATAGTTACTATGTCCTGGGGTCCGGCACTCCCGGGGTCCCATGATGGAGTACCTGTCATAATGTTCCTGCTGGTTTTTGTAGTGGAGGGCTCGTGTTCTGCGCTCCCGAATATGGTCTCTCATTACGTGGAATGGAAAGAGGTGTACTCTGGCTCTTCCGTTCCGTCATCAGCGACGGAGTGATCACATGATCGCGAGTAGCTGATGGGTTACAATACTTGGGGACTCAAAGGGTTAAATAGGGTCTGAAGTTTTACTGCAGATAGGAAAATGGACAGACCAGGTGGATAAGCAGGTCTTATCTGCAGTCAAACTATATGTTTATATATATAAACATTATAATATAGTCAACGTGACAGTTAGCACTCCGGTAGCCAGTCTACGAGCTGGTGCATATCCCATAAATAATAAAATATCGCTATATTTACCTGACGGTAATGAAGAGACAGCACTCAGAATTGATGAATAAATCAAAATGTATTGATGATGATGATACACAGATCCAACGTTTCAGTCCCGTAGGGGGACCTTCCTCGGGTGTGTAGATACACAATGATAGTGGCAGACATTAATACCCACAATCCCACGTGCACCCAATCAAACCAAGCAATTAAAAAATTTAAAAGCTTGCGAGTCTAGGACTGTGGCGAATCCCTGATGACATCATCGGAAGAGGATGGAGTGAAGCGGGTGATCCATTGAACGTTCCATCTTGACCTGTTAGGCACTTTTCCTCTGGTCCGGACTAATACTTCCGGGCAATTGCCAGTTAGACTTGGTGTGGCTTTCATCGTTTGGTGATCGGCCCATGCGGACGCTCTTTCCTGGGGTACCCCTTGGACAATCCTTTGTGTGGTTCCTGGTTCCTGGATGTTGATTATTCATATATTCTCTCCAATGCTTTTTATCTACAGTACCTTTCTGTGTAAATGCATATTGCACCACTCAAGATGTATTAACATTTTTTTTTACTTTATTACACCACTAGCTGAGAGACCCGGCGTTGCCCGGGATGTAAATCCGTAATAGGTAGTATTATTTATAAATGGTGGAACAATAGGTGAGTATTTGTTGTAAAGGTTGGATAATAATGTTGAAAAGAAAGATGGAATAAAATGTAATACGATGTTGTATAAAACTGGTTTATTGTAAACACACGGTAAAAACACATGTACAATGTATATTTTGGTGACATAAGTGATGTGAAAATGTGAGGCGTGTGTCCTGCAGAGAGAGAGAGAGAGAGAGAGAGAGAGAGAGAGAGAGAGAGAGAGACAGAGACAGAGACAGAGACAGAGACAGAGACAGAGACAGAGAGAGAGAGACAGAGAGAGACAGAGAGAGACAGAGAGTTCACCAATGAATTACATTGAATTTCTCCTCTTGCTATTGGTTGAAGTAGGGAACCTTTAGCTAATTAGGACAATGGGGGATTAATGACTGTATATACACTGCACCTCATCATATATATATTATCAGATGAGAATGTGAGCTGCTAGTTCTCTCTCCCCACAAAATAATGAGATATTGAGAGGTTCCATCTACCAAGCAGCCTTGTAAACACACTGACATTTGTATTATCCCACCCAGCCTCATTAGATGTACAGTGTGAACTCTGCCATCATTCATAGCCATACTGCGTGTACTTCTGCTTTGCACCTACGTGTTGGCAGGCTGGCTGGCAAGGGATAGGAGCCAGCTAGCAGCTTAGCCATTCTTTTCGCTTTGCAGCCAAATCCAGCCCAATCTGTTCCAAAATGTACTGGGAACAGCTTCATCTGTAAAAATGTCTAGCTGTGCTGTATTCTTTGCTACCAAATGAGCTGCCGTTTAGATTGCAAGCTCTTTTGAACAGGGAAATCCCCCTTGCCATGTGTTCAGTGACAATGTATTTTTATGCTTCAGCATTAACAGCATGTCAGTTTTTCTTCATCGATGCGTAGAATTTGACGGCAGGTAAGGACCCCGTAACCAACCGAGTCTGCTCTGTTTTCCTATCTTCTGTAAAAACGCGGACCCCGTTCATTCTGTGACTTTCTTTTATCCTTACAATATTCTGGCATCTTCTGCTATTAGGCTTCTCTCCAGAAAATGTTCACATCCTATTAATGATCTAAAGCAGTGATATAAACGGGCTCCTTTGACAGGCGCTACATTACGTTTTGTCCGGCCGTAAAGGCTCCCAAAACCTTTCACTCTTTCCCTGCTGGAATAGAAAAAAGACAAAGGGGCCTCTGCACTAAGCGCCGATAAAAAAAAATCGCCAGGGCTTTTAAATCGCCAGATTTGACAGCGTTGCTATCACGGTATCCAGAAAGCCCCGAATACCTGTGATAGCAACATTTGCAAAAATGGCCAGTAGCCGGCGACGAGAAGATCGCCCCTCTGACAAGGGCTCACCTGGCGAGTTCTTTCTGCTGCAGTGAGAGCGCGCCGCCTCTCCCTGCTCAAATCTCGGCCAATTTTTATTACTAGGGTATTGTAGCAGGGGGTCTCCGGAGCAGAACAGCGTTGATTTCAGGTCCGGGGACCCCCTGCTTCCCGAAATACAGGCCCCGTTATAGGGTGCCAGTATCTCCTGTGCATTTGATCCCCATGGTCGGCAAAGGAGAATTCTCCCGCACAGGAAGAGACGGCTGTGCACTGCAAACATGGACGTTTCTGCCAAAAAAGAAGCTGATGCTGCCGGGTCGCTAAAATAAGCAATTTATTGTAGTCACTGTGCCGTACACCAACAACAGGAACCTCGAGGAGAACCTCTGACGCGTTTCGTGCTGAAAAGCACTTTGTCAAAGAGTGCTTCCAGCACGAAACGCGTCAGAGGTTCTCCTCGAGGTTCCTGCGTAGAAGAATTCTCCTTTGCTGCTGCTTATAAGACTGTTTGCACGCTCGTCCAAAAATTAATTCTACAATCAAGAAATAGTGAGTACTGTACTGCAATCTATCACTTATCTGTGCTTGGTTCATATTGGTTGATCCAGCTGAAGGGATTTATTCACTAGTCCTTTGGGGTCTAGTTTACCTTCTTATATGGTCTTCTTAGATTTCCCCTTAGTATTATTCTGTGAGATACCCTTTTTAGGAGCATAATGGGATCCAGTTGATATTTTTCCGGATGAGGATCATTGAACATTTTCTACTTTTGATCATATTGAATAGATATATGCATATAATTATCCTAATTGCCAATCTACATGCTTTTGAGCCCTGTTTCTGGAGGTTATTCCTCCCATTCTTTTTCGATCCCCACGGTCGCGTGACGCAGGACATTTCAATGCATAGGAGATACCGGCACCCCATAACGGGGTCTGTATCTCGGAAACAGGGGGTCCCCGGACCTGAAATCAATGCGGTTCTGCTCCGGAGACCCCTGCTACAATACACTAGTAATAAAACCCTACTTAAAATGTTTAACACATTCGTAACAGTAGCAGCTATCTGCTATGGTAATGAAGCTCCCTTAATGTAACATGCTATTAATAGTGTGCAGGAGCAGGGGGTCTCCTGAGCTGCAGCGCTTTAATTTCAGCCTCAGCAACCCCCTCCTTCCAGAGTTACAGGCCCTGGTATGGAGCATTGGTTGGCAGTATCGCCGCCATTTTTAAATCATCTGTGTCACGTGACCGTGGGATTTATAATGATGGAGATACCGACACCCCATACCTGGGCCTGTAACTCGGGAAGCAGGGGGTCCACGAGGCTGAAATCAATGCGGTTCAGCTCAGGAGAGCCTCTGCCCTCGTGTGGTTCCCACGGGTGTCTCGGGGCCCTCGGGTGGTTCCCACAGATGTACCTTAGTTCAAAAGGATGTGACGTCACTTTAAAGGATGATGTCACATCTTTTTGAACTAAGGTAACCTATCACATGGTACAGAAACCAATGGGATTGTCTTCAATCCCATTGGCTATAATACATACCTCCCTAGGAGATGACATCACATCCTTAAAAAAAAAAAGAAAAGAGGCGGGCACATTATACAGCGCCAGATTGGAGCTGTACCATCTGACCCAAAAATGTGATGTCATGGGCCATATTTATGGTCTTGACGGCTCTTTTGAGCTCAAGAAGCCGACGAGTCAACATCGTGTTGTGGATCTACCATTTGTTTTTTTGGATTAACAGATGAAGAAAGAAGATGAAGAAAATAAATAAATAATTACAATCAAGAAAGAAGAAGATGTTAGAAGATCAAAGAAAGAAGAATTTGGTTAGCTGGTCCGGATCTTCATGGTGGATGGCATCGGATTGAGTTGGATGATGTCGCGGTACGAGAGCTTCCTGATACCACAGGATTCGGAGGCCCTACGCTTCTAAAGTTAAGTTAAATATTGAATCTATGTAAATTTATTTTTTTGATGGTTTTTTGATTGGATTTGTTTAATTTATGTTTTTCATTGACCGTTGACTGATAATGTATTAATCTGTTTCCCTTTAGGGCACAGATAAATACAGTATTAGCCATTTTTTTTGGAAAATGCTTGCTTTATATTGTGTATTTTTTTCTATTTCAGTTTCTTTGTTGGCTTTAATTGTTTGTTATTTTGCTGGCTTGTTTATGTTTGGATTAGATTGATTACCATTTTTAATGAATTATTTCTTGTGTTGCTCCTGCTTTTAATTGATGTGTTGGCTAGTTGTTTTATTGATTAATTGATTTGTTGGTTACTACTTTAAATTCTTTAATTGTTTTGTTGGTTATTGTTTTATTAATAGAATTTGTTGGCTAGTGTTTTTATTTATTGAATTGTGGTGTTTAGGTGCATGTGTTTTTTTTATTATTGTATATTTTGGGCCTTAATGTCTTTTTATTAGGGTGATCATTGAGTGGTATAGTCGCGTATCATGCCCATATTATATGGGTATGATGTATCACTATGCCAATCAATGGGTACAGGATGAATATAGTGGGTCCGGGGTGGGTGCTAGGCCTCCCGGGTGGTGAGCGGGGGATTGGGTTAACCCCTTATTAACCGCTAAGGTGATTAAGGGGTTAGGGTCCATTAGATTGTTTTATTTAATATATTCTGTCTGGCAACAGAGGGCATGGCCTACAGTATGCTGATGAGGACGCCCTTCATAATGGCAGGGGTGAGTAGAATGGTTTTTATTTACTTTATTTATGCTGCCTGGCTAATGTTTGTTTTAATAATGGGCAAATGAGCTATTATCAATATCCGGATAATAGTTATTTTGCACAGCCGAGGGCACCCAGACACCCATGGGAACCACCCGAGGGCCCCCAGACACCCGTGGGAACCACCCGAGGGCCCCTGGGCACCGCAGGTACCATCTGGGGACCCCTGCATGCCTCTGGTATGAATCCTGTTTTAAAAAATAAATAAATGATGGTTTCATGTGGGGGCAAAGGGGGTGGGTTGCTGTATTGGTGATTCTAACATATTGTGATGTTTATTGGGGGCAGAGGGGGTGATTGAAGGGCCAAGTACCCAAGTTCCAAAAAATTAGACATATATATTATATATACACATGAACATATATATATGTGCCATACCTTTTGTGTATTTCCAGTCAATGAAGAGCTTTATTGTAAATATCCTGAAAATACATAATGAGCCATGGGTACATGGTAATTGTGTCAGACAGAGCCCCTTCGTGTAAGTGAGGCTCAAGGTAATGGGCACATGAAGGCAGAAAAGTATACTCTGTACAGCTGTGTTTCAGATGACAGCTGTGTGCCCCCAGAATGCCGTTTCTGGTATCCCTAAGCTTTAGCAATATCAGAAGATTAGTGGATTTGCACTTCCTTCCCTAGTGGTGGCCGACCATCCAACTGTGAGGTGTGTCTAATGCAGCTAATGCCTGTGATTAAGATCAGGCGCCAGGTACGGTAGCACCTTAATCCCTTCTCAGCTACAGGGTCTGGCAATGCACAGAGGTTGAAGGTGTTCTGCTGGATTCTGAGAAATACAGCTGTGGTTGTGACAATATAACTACTTTTATTGAAACTGGTGAATTTTAGTGCCAGCTCCTTCTGACATTGGGCAAATCATTTTATCTCCCTGTGCCTCCGGCGCCAGCATTTTAATTGTTGTAAACTAATATTCTGGGCCAGCATTAGGCTTTGCGGGGCCCAAGGCGGCACGCTGGCACTGCCCTCCTCCTTTAAAAAAAAAGTTAAGGGAACCTTGATGGGCGGCCCTCCTCCTGCAGCATAAGTGCATCATGACGTCACGTCGGCATGTGATGTCACGTTGCCATGGCAATGCATCATCATATGACGTTGCGGCACCATTTGAGGCAGCCAACTCAGAAAAAGGTAAGACCCCTTTAACCAAGAAAAACACACACGCCCCCTCGCGGTGAGAAGTGGCCCGGCGGTGCCGCGCTACCGCCTCCTGTCCGCACCTGGAACCAACATCTGCCCGACTGGAGGGGTGAGCTGGAGGAGGGAAGACCCCGCGCTTCCTCCGGTTGGGTTGGAAGTTGTATCCCGATGCTGACAGGAGGAGGGGGAGGGGGGAGAGGAGGGGGAGGAGGGAGAGGAGGGAGCGCGGGGCCCCAGGCGGCTGCCTTGCTCACCTTCCCCCAAGGATGGCTCTGTGTTGTGTCTGATTAATACCCGCCACTGTGTATAAGAAATAAATGATTATTTAATGTTTCTGCTATCTGCAATTATCCCCTTTCTACGCTGTCCTTTTCAAAAGAAACAATAAATGCTTTTCTGCCTAATGATTACATTTGTATTATTTCATTTAGTAGCGTAAAAACGATGAAAACACAGGCTATTGGTTAAAGTGAGACATGTTTCCTGACATTTAAATGTGTGTGAGTAAGAGACACTGTTTTGTGTGAGATCACATTGGCACAAGCATGGGTGTTCATGAGCCAGGGTCGTGATCTTCATGTGAATGTGATATTTTTATTTGCTGTACACTGTATGGGAAGGGTTTTTTGTCATATTTTGCACACCATAATTTGTTTAATGTGTGGTTGAAAACTATTCCAGTTTCTCATTGCCACGCCATCAGAACCAACCTCACCCTCAAGAGACAAAACAGGTAAAAAACAGCTGTCTGTGAGCAGGGTTACTGACTCTGCACTTCCATAACCCAGGCTGTTCTGAATTGCTGTGTAATACGGCAGGTATACGCTTATAGGTGTCCCATGTTAAAATAGGCATTAAGTAAAAGGTGACACTGTGTGATCATTGGCATATCATGTCCCAGAATCCCTGGCTGAAGTGGAAGCTCGGTATGCTAAGAGATTATGGGTAAAGGTAGGGGCGACTACCTATTTGAGAAGTGTGAATGTGCTCACAAGTGATATTTTTATTTTATGTTCAATTACAAAGTCTGTTCCTTGCTTCCTTCAACCAAGTAAATTTATGTCCTGTGTTATGCAAGGTGTCCGCCTCTCCACGTTCCTGCTTTTCTCACGCCAACACTTCTCCCGAAAGTGCTTTTTGGGCCTATTTAAGAACACTTTAGAGCTCTGAACACTATGCAGGTTTTTTTTTTTTTACAAGCCGGAGCCTTTTGTGGCTTACATAATGAGGACAAATCCTAAACAAAATATTTAGAGCAAATGAGGCAGAAACAGGAGTTGCAACATGTATCTCTCCCCTTTTGTTTCTCTTTCTCTGCTCAACATTCCTTCTAAAGCCTGACATGACAATGTCTCGCAAAGGTCATCCGTTGTAAAAGTTCCTCATTGTAAAATAGTCCTTTATTTTAACATAAAATAACCACTTCTTCCCTGTAGCTGCATTTTTTTTATTAGCCCGCAGTGGAGCCTCCCTGCTCAGAATTCTGTTCTAGTCTTTCACCATTGAGCATACAGTTGAGTTCGCAAAAAGGTCCTTACAAAGTAGCTATTTCTGCGTTTAAAACTGGCTAAAAGTTTAATAAATAAATGAAACTGTACACTTTTAACATTACCAGTTTTTTAGTGTTAATAATTTCATTATTATCTCATAACAAAAAGAATACTGAATAAATCAATTGTCGCAAACATGATTTTTACCTTTTAATATAGACTGAAACATTGACAAAAAAATTCTATCAAGGTAACAATATTTACATAGCGTCCTTGGTTATATAGGATTCATCCCCGGCAGTTCAACTAAAGGAAACACCTATGAGGTTTTCAAAGTTTTTTCCCACTACAAATAAGGTACGAAATGCAATCCAAGCAGCACATATATATATATATAGCAACTGTAAATATTACTGTATGTCATTGCATGTCTCTTAGACAGGTCTCGCAACCCGTCTTTCCCATTGTCACCCAGCATACAGCGCTTCCACTGCAGCAAGGGATTCTGGGAAATGACATGCAAATGAGCACTCAGTGCCACCTTTTGTCTCAAGCTCGTATTACACAAGCCAATCCTCAAGCCAATGCATGCTGTTTTAAACACAGCTTTTAAACAGAGGCTGGGATGAGATGCAAAGCATTAGACCTATCACATACATGTTTCAACCTTGATGGGTATCATCAGTGTGAGGCTGGTTAATGGCTTGCAGGTTTGAGACTAGACTAGGTAATCACCACTGTCATTAAGGTTATGGTGGGGTAAAAAAAAGTGACAAAAACACTCCACAGTAAAGCATAAAGCAACTGTAAATATTACTGTATGTTCATTTGCATGTCTTAGACAGCGTCTGCAACCCTGTCTTTCCCATTGTCACCCAGCATACAGCGCTTCCACTGCAGCAAGGGATTCTGGGAAATGACATGCAAATGAGCACTCAGTGCCACCTTTTGTCTCAAGCTCGTATTACACAAGCCAATCCTCAAGCCACTGCATGCTGTTTTAAACACAGCTTTTAAACAGAGGCTGGATGAGATGCAAAGCCATTAGACTACTCACATACAGTTCAACCTTGATGGGTTATAATCAGTTGTGAGGTGGTCTTAATGGCTTGCAGGTTTGAGACTAGACTAGGTAATCACCACTGTCATTAAGGTTATGGTGGGTAAAAAAAGTGACAAAAACCCTCCACAGTAAAGCATAAAGCAACTGTAAATATTACTGTATGTTCATTTGCATGTCTTAGACAGGTCTGCAACCCTGTCTTTCCCCATTGTCACCCAGCATACAGCGCTTCCACTGCAGCAAGGGATTCTGGGAAATGACATGCAAATGAGCACTCAGTGCCACCTTTTGTCTCAAGCTCGTATTACACAAGCCAATCCTCAAGCCAATGCATGCTGTTTTAAACACAGCTTTTAAACAGAGGCTGGGAGATTGGAGAGACGACTGCAAAGCAATTAGACCTCTCACATCATGTTTCAAACTTGAGGGGTATAATAAGTGGGAGGATGGTGATGGGAAGCGTTAGGGGAGGTGAGGGAGGGGAAGGGGGGGGGAGAGTAAGAGACGGAAGATCGTCGGGTGGCAGGGATGATTGCAGGACGATTATAGATATATATATATATATAATATATAATGTGTGTGTGTGTTTGGTTTAATATATGCAGTCTTTGATCACCTTTATTGAAAACAAACTACTTAAGCTGCAGATTGATTCGTTCTCCCATGATCGATCAGCAAATATTCTGCATCCCAGGGTTCTCTAAATGGCTGCCTTTCAGTTTCAAACAATCGTTCACTCAGTGTAACTCAGCAGCTACCATGCATTCTTAAATGACTAAAGTAACATTATCTATTGTTACAGCTTGCCGCTCAAATGGCTGGGAATATTGGCAACAAATTCTCCCAAACAGGAAAGTGTTGCAAATATCTTGCACTGCTGGGGAAGTGTGCAAAAACCTGCTAGGGAAATCAAAGGATGCTCAGTATATTAAAAGTAATTAAAAATGGCATTACAAATTGAATTAAAAAAATAAATAAAATGTAGTAAGTATTATCTAATAGTACAGAACTGATTTATTTAAAACACATGTAGAATATTGCTGGGATTGCTTCCTTAATACGATTACAGTAACAACATACATGTAATGTGTTTGAATTAAATTGGTGTGCTGCTATTTCCTCCGTTGCTAGTGTTATGGGCTCTGTCGCAGTAATAGTAGCGCGTTGAGGTTGCAGGTGGCATGTCTGTGTGAGAGCTTGGACAGCCCGGCTGCGTGTCACTTTTACTCGGAGCTAATCTGAGAGTGAGACCCTCGTTCAGCATGTCCCTGAATCACATTTCTCATGGAGGTCAAACCCGTTTGGATGCAAAAGTCTGGAAAGGAAGCCAAGTCCATCACCCTTTCATCAGTGACCGTGTAATTAGGGTAATTATGTACGAGGCACAGGGTCGCTGCGTTTATATATAGAGCAGAAATATCCATACATTTCACCACCAAACTATTCAATCTGCTACAGTCCGGTCGGCTTCATATTAATACTAAGAGAATCAGAGGTAATACAGAGAAAGGCTCAGGATGTTTCTAACTGGTCCAGTTTAAAGTCCTTCATACAGATCTGCCTCCTGCCATTCATTGGGCATTGTAGTCATTCCAAGCCTGCATCGTAGTATGTTTGGCAGCAAAGGGGTTAAAACACAAAGATGTCAGCCCTTTCAGCAGTGAAGGTGTTAAAGGGTATTGAGGCGTCTGTGTTCGCTCTGCTGTCCAGAGTAATTGAAATGAAACTGCCAAGCTAATCAAGCACAACTTGGTCAATACCTAATTACTTTTCATAGTGTCCCTTTGTTCCTTGGGCATGAGCATGGAATTCCTCATTAGTGAATGTGCTTAAGTGGATGAGCACTTAATAAAACAGGATCTCCCTAACAAGCTGGGCAGCACAGACACTGATCCAATGTGTACAGGTCGATAAGGATAAACCATAGAAGAACTAGGACATTCCGGGGCTGGTTATATTTGCTGGTACATCCAATAGTTAATTAGTGAGTTCCAAAATGCCAACCTATTTGGAATAAAGGGACATTTTGGATGTTTAAGTTTTGCATAAAATCATCAAAGTGAACCATCTTCTTTTATGTCTGAAGCACTTATTCCCATGATCTGTTATTTGTATTATTTGTTATTTATATGATTGTCACGTGTATTACTGCTGTGAAGCGCTATGTACATTAATAGCGCTATATAAATGAAGACATACATACATTTAGCAAATAAAATGTACCCATAAAGTGTCAGTAATTCTATCTCTGCGACTTCCACAAAGTTAAGCCGTTTTGGTAACGTTTTCCAGACACTGGAGACTCCCTTAGGTAAATTCGGAATCACGACCACACTAAGATACATGATCCAAACAACACCCTGTTCACGCGGACTCTATTTTCCAACTCCGTGGAAGGATTTATACATTTGGGCACATCCTTGTTAAACATGCCAGTTATTATCATACACCATCTGCCAGTCTACAGGTATCCATAAACTGTGCTGTGCATCCATCTGTTGGAGCTATAGATGAATGAGCATGCATCATGTTACCTTGTGCTTCCATTGCAGTAATGGCAGATAGGCCAATGGCAAGTAGTACAGTCTTGATCTGGGTGGGCTCTATGCATACTATTTATGGCTGGGTGGGCTCAATGCATGCTATGGCTGGGTGGGCTCAAGGCATAAAATCTATGGCTGGGTGGGCTCAATGCATGCTATGGCTGGGTGGGCTGAATGCATACTATCTATGGCTGGGTGGGCTCAATGCATGCAATGACAGGGTGGGCTCAATGCATGCTATGGCTGGGTGGGCTGAATGCATACTATCTATGGCTGGGTGGGCTCAATGCGTGCTATGGCTGGGTGGGCTGAATGCATACTATCTATGGCTGGGTGGGCTCAATGCGTGCTATGGCTGGGTGGGCTGAATGCATACTATCTATGGCTGGGTGGGCTCAATGCATGCAATGACAGGGTGGGCTCAATGCATGCTATGACAGGGTGGGCCCAATGCATGCTATGGCTGGGTGGGCCCAATGCATGCTATGACAGGGTGGGCTCAATGCATGCCATGGCTGGGTGGGCTCAATGCATGCTAGCTATGGCTGGGTGGGCTCAATGCATGCTATGGCTGTGTAGGCTCAATGCATGCTATGGCTGTGTGGGCCCAATGCATGCTATGGCTGTGTGGACCCAATACATGCTATGGCTGTGTGGGCCCAATGCATGCTATGGCTGTGTGGGCCCAGTGCATGCTATGGCTGTGTGGGCCCAATGCATGCTATGGCTGTGTGGGCCCAATGCATGCTATGGCTGCATGGACTCAATGCATGTTATGACAGGGTGGGCTCAATGCATGCTATGGCTGGTTGGGCTCAATGCATGCTATGGCTGTGTGGGCCCAATGCATGCTATGACTGGGTGGGCCCAGTGCATGCTGTGGCAGGGTGGGCTCAATGCATGCTATCTATGGCTTGGTGGGCTCAATGCATGCAATGACAGGGTGGGCTCAATGCATACTATCTATGGCTGGGTGGGCTCAATGCATGTTATGGCTAGGTGGGCCCAATGGATGCTATGGCTGGGTGGGCCAAGTGCATGCTATGGCTGGGTGGGCTCAATGCATGCTATGGCTGGGTGGGCTGAATGCATGCTATGGCTGTGTGGGCCCAATGCATGCTATGACTGGGTGGGCCCAGTGCATGCTATGGCTGGGTGGGCCCAATGCATGATATGGCAGGGTGGGCCCAATGCATGCTATGACTGGGTGGGCCCAGTGCATGCTATGGCTGGGTGGGCCCAATGCATGATATGGCTGGGTGGGCCCAATGCATGCTATGGCTTGGTGGGCCCAATGCATGATATGGCTGGGTGGGCCCAATCCATGATATGGCTGGGTGGGCCCAATCCATGATATGGCAGGGTGGGCCCAATGCATGCTATGGCTTGGTGGGCCCAATGCATGCTATGGCTGCAGTGCCACTTCCCAATGCTTATTGGAGACACAGTGAAATGGAAGCACTCATCCATTTAGTTCCCTCCCTCCCCCCCCTACAGTACATTTGTTTCAGATTTAATGTCAACAAACAAGAAATACTGAAGAATATTGCAAGATGCATCAATGCAAGTAAAGGTGGTTTTTGCCAAAAAGAAGTGGCAAGTTATTTGGATTCTAGTGAAACAGAAATTAAAATGATGCAGCGCTGCGGATTTTAAATGATGATATATTCATCATGTAACTCTTTCCTAAATCCTCCTTCCGCATTGCAATGTGTTCTGTAACAGAAGGGGCTAGGAAATAGCAATTATCAGAACAGGGGCAGACTCCGTGTGAGCAGGTTTGGTCATATAGAGCCCGGGGAGTTATTGAGCTGTGACATTCTTTTCAAAAAGGATGATTCCCATATTAGGTCACTCAGTGCTGGTGAGGTGGCCCTAAATGCAGTTAACTCTTTTGTTACCAGTGGCCTTGATTGCAGTGACAGGGTAAAAACACTGGGGCTCACAAACCAGGAAGTCTCGGCCATTCCTCCCAGGAGGCCTCAGCCATTCCTCCCAGGAGGCCTCAGCCATTCCTCCCAGGAGGCCTCAGCCATTCCTCCCAGGAGGTCTCGGTCATTCCTCCCAGGAAGTCTCGGCCATTCCTCCCAGGAGGCCTCAGCCATTCCTCCCAGGATGCCTCAGCCGTTCCTCCCAGGAGGTCTCGGCCATTCCTCCCAGGAGGCCTCAGCCATTCCTCCCAGGAGGTCTCGGTCATTCCTCCCAGGAGGTCTCGGCCATTCCTCCCAGGATGCCTCGGCCATTCCTCACAGGAGGCCTCAGCCATTCCTCCCAGGAGGCCTCGGCCATTCCTCCCAGGAGGTCTCGGCCATTCCTCCCAGGAGGCCTCAGCCATTCCTCCCAGGAGGTCTCGGCCATTCCTCCCAGGAGGCCTCAGCCATTCCTCCCAGGAGGTCTCGGTCATTCCTCCCAGGAGGTCTCGGCCATTCCTCCCAGGAGGCCTCGGCCATTCCTCCCAGGAGGTCTCGGTCATTCCTCCCAGGATGCCTCAGCCGTTCCTCCCAGGAGGCCTCGGCCATTCCTCCCAGGAGGCCTCGGCCATTCCTCCCAGGAGGTCTCGGTCATTCCTCCCAGGAGGTCTCGGTCATTCCTCCCAGGAGGTCTCGGCCATTCCTCCCAGGAGGCCTCAGCCATTCCTCCCAGGAGGTCTCGGTCATTCCTCCCAGGAGGCCTCGGTCATTCCTCCCAGGAGGCCTCGGTCATTCCTCCCAGGAGGCCTCGACCATTCCTGGTTTTGAATTAAAACATGACCACCAGTAAACCAATTGAAAAATGATTCCTGACTTGATAACAATGGGGCCATTTTAAAATCTCATAAATCTCTGTACAGAAAAGAGTGGAACCAGGTGACTGAGAAGGTCATGCCCCAGGAGACCCTGTAATTCATGCAAAGTTAAATATATAGGGGAACTGTTGCGATTTTATTTCAGACATGTAAACTGCTGATTTTCTAAGTCTCGCTGATCTGGAGTCAGTCTCTCTGATTTTTAGCGTCCGTGTCTCTTGGGCTTCAGGGGACTATCACTGATAGAACTCAGTATGTTTTTTTGCCATTATTTGTTCCAGAACCAGAACCTCAAATCTCTCTGATTCCAGCCCTTGGTGGGTGAAAGCTCTGCTAGTTATTGGCTCTGAAATGTTGCGTCAGACATCAGATGATCCCTCTGCACCACACTTCGCTGTCTTTGGATTCACACATTTTGCATTCTAATTTATTCTTTGCTAGATTAATCAGCAAAGTCCTCATATTGTGCGGAGTGTGACAATCACCCCACCGTGCATAGTAATGTGAGGGGGCTGGGAACACCAGATTTTTTTTTGTTTTTGTAGGTAGTTTCATGCAGCACAGGGGAGCATCTCATTGTAACAAATTAAACATGACATCCTGCAATATAAAACAATACTAAGTAGGATTAAACACCTTAATAAACATCATTTGAGTGCATGATAATTTCACTGCCTAAAAATAACCCACACCAGAAATACTGCAAAATAAAAAGCTTTCCTATCACTATAGTATATAGATACCCTCATCTTAATACGCTATCGAGGTACTGATGCTTGTTTCTCTTCGGGTCCGCTGAATTGTCCCTCTTCTGTATATCTTCCAAAATGTTCAATTACTAGTAAGCCCCTTGCAGGCTTTGGCCGACTTTGTACTCCTTCGGGATCAGTAACCTGGTACTGTGCACTGATTACCACTGCTCTGCAGATTGAGATTGAGTTAGCTACAGACCTTCCAATGGGGCCAATCCAACTAGGCACTACATTTCCTAACTCGGGAACCCCTTTTGGGCATAGTCTTCCTCGTATCTGAATAAATGGATGCACCATGGCATTGCTATGGACGCTCTCTAGGTAAGGCACTTTCTCTAACTATAAAACAACAAACGGGGACAGATCAATCTTAGTACACATATCTATACACAGAAACCTATTTACATTATTAACAATGAGGCTCCTCCAACTGTCACTCCCAGGAACCTAAGTTCTGGAACCTTTGGTCTGACTATATATACACTGATGGTGATTTCTCGTGTCACCAGCAAAGTGAGCGTGGCTTCCTTTCTGCCAAGTTACTCAATACCATATAAGAGGAGAGGGGCGGTACCATGCATGAGCCCACACATATAACGCTTTAGGGCCATTATCCCCTTAACTCAATAGTAGACCCAAAGAGGGGCAACATTTGTATGTGTGTTTATGTTTTGGTTACGGGGGTTGTGTTTCACGAAGGTGCAAAACTGCTTGAATTTGCACCCGTGGCATATGTGTAGAGTTTGCTAACTTTGTTTCTGGAGGAGATTTCTTAGAAGAGAAGATTAATGCCGCCTCAGAACGGCAGATTTATTTTCAGTGAGCCGAGAAAGGAAATTTGTGTTAGTTATCGGTGCACGTTGTGATACATCTCAGTATAGTATTCCTCTATCTCCCTCCCAAGCCCTTACTAAAGACACAACCCAAAACACTAACTGACACAATCAAAGCAAATTGGATCAAAGCCCCCTGATACATTGATGCAAAAATGAAAATGACACAATTTGCATCAGATTCTTGAGCAATGATCCCATTTGCAACACAATATATTACCCTCTATGTCTGGGGAAGCCAACTCTAGTCCTCAAGGGCCACCAACAGGGCAAGAATTGAGGATATCCCTGATTCAGCACAGGTGGCTCAATCAGTTGCTCAGTCCCTGATGTTACCTGTGGTGAAGCAGGGATATCCCTAATTCCTGGCCTATTGGTTTCCCTTGAGGACTGGCTACCCCTGGTCTATGTATATTAGAGCCTTTGTGTGTACATCAGTATATTAATTTGTGTGCATGGTATATTGGTGATTTTGAGCAATTTTGATTTTGTGATTTTGATTTTGAGGGGTGATGGCATTAGAGGTCCGGCAGCTATAGGTGACGGGCGGCACGGATAACCCCCATGTAAGGGTTTCTTATTGCAAAGGAGAAATTCCTAAAGTATACGAGTAAAGTACAGACATGCACATACAGTGCTAGATGATGCAGTTGGCATATTTCAGCTGAGCACATTAATAAAATAATGTAAAATAACAGATTCTCTCTCAGATCCCCCTGCTGTCACATCAGCTGTGCCCAAACCCACGCTTTCATTTGTTAAGTGTAATCACCATGGAAACTGTAGCCTTGGAAGCTGCATCTATATTAGTCAGAAGTATGACTCGGGCAGAACAATCGCGCCCGCTCGAGTCTCCCCCACACGAGAGAAGGGGATGCTCCCTCGTAGGAAAAGATTTCTGATTTGTTTCTGGGGTGGGGGTGGGGTGGGGGTGGGGGTGGGGGTGAGGGGGGGGGGGTGATTGCCGCGCTGCATGGAAAATGCACGAGTTCCCTTCCAGAGTGTAGAATTGCTGGTTATTAACTCCTTAACTGCCAATGACAAATTAACACCCCCCCCCTCTATTATTATTTTATTTTATTCCATTTGCTTCCTAACTACATAACTTCACAAATTAATACACTAAACGTTCGAGAGTGATATCAATATATGTGACAGGGGCCTCTTAAATATGGCTACATCCATGGATTGTATAAGATAACTCATAACTCATCCCAGATCACTGCAACTTTGGATCGACTACAAAATTCCTATGTCCTGTGTCATTTAGCTTATATCCATTAGCAAGCCAAAGGAAGGTAGTATGCATTACATACATAACTTGGTATTGCTTCATTTCTAGGTTTTTGAACATTCATATTAAACTGTGTAACTAGGATTGAGCATTAGACTGTTGTCTAAGTAGGGATAACATGGCTGGATTTCTCCCTGTTGTATGTATGTATGTATGTATGTATGTATGTATGTATGTATGAATGTATGTATGTATGTATGTACATTACAAGCAATGGGGATAAGTGCAACAGGTAAATAATAACATAATAATAACATAAGGCTAAAGGAAACCCTGCCCCGAAGAGCTTACAATCTAAGTGTGATGTTGGGAGGCAGACACAGAGGGAGTGAAAGTGCATTATTAGAAGTGCAGACGAGGAGGTCACCGTGCATCTGGAGGTCGTAGCAGAGGCGCAGAGCGCTTAATGAGAGGCTGCTATTAAGAGGTGGATCTTCAGCTGGGCTGTGAGTGAGGAAGTGAGGGGGTGTGATGAATAGTGAGTGGAAGAAGTTCCACAGGTTGGGAGAGATTAGGGAGAAACGTGCGAGATGGGAGAGGGCTGTCACAGTCAGGGTTGGCCGGAGTAACAAGGATCTTTGAATTGCCAGATGTAATGAAGGGGTTTAACAAACGAGTTTATTTAGCCGGAGCGAACAGTAAAAACACAACAATACATAATGGGGCACACAAACAATACATAATGGGGCACACTTAATCTCACTAGGGGGAAGGTGCTACTGTAGCCAGGTTGCCTTTTGGGGTCTTCGTAGTACCGGAACAAAAAGTGTTTCTTTCTTTCACACGTGTGAGCAGAGTCTTGAAAAAGACTTACAGAGTCTCGTGCCAAGACACCAAAACACACAGTCTTTACACAGCCTGTGTGCACGTAGGTAACCCGGTCACACGGGGTGGACTCCTGGAACTCAGGAGCCAGGCTGGCACACACGAGGCTTGGGAGCAGATGCAAGTTACACCCTTCCCTAATTACAAAGGTATTGGGCAGTCTGGGCAACACAAGGGATTTCCCACCCAGCCAGGTTCCCAAGTGTGCACCCGGCCCAGAAAGGCCAAAGCGACATGCCCATACATGAGCATCCTATTCCAAACACGGGGACTCCGGATACACACTGGGGACACATAGGAACGGCAGGGCAATACATTGCATGCATGGGCAATACAGCACAGGCGTAGGGAAGTAACAGGGACAGAAAAGCATTGTCTCTGGCAGCTTAGCAGCTTTCTTACAGAGAAAGAAAAGCACGTTTCATCTCTGCCGTCACAGGGTTGCAGTTGAGGTAAAAGGTGCAAAGATGAGACATTCTTGGGAAGAGCATAAGGAGTGTAACGAGAGATCAGAGTTGAGATACATACAGGAGAGGTGCAGAGGAGAACGTGTGCCTTTCACAAGGCATCACACACAAGGATTTGAAAAAGTGTTGTGTGTGGTGCACAGCTACAAGAACAGGTCGGATGGCAAAAAAAACACAAGGACCCTAGTTACAAATATTCTTCATCCTGTGCATAGTTCTGATTGCTTAAATAGGAGTTTACTTCATTGCAAATCAAAAGCGAGATATTTAAAGATGAAACACAGTGATGCATAATTTATAATGCTAATAGGGCTTTGCAGGGCACTTTTTTAGCAGTGATTAGATTTCACCCCGGGCATTGTGTGGTATAGATTAATTTACGTGTTATGCCAAGTTGCTTAAGCATTGCCTAGTTAATGCACTGTCCGGGCATGCAGGCAGCATGTGAGATCCAGATGTGCAGCTCCTGCTGCACCTGCTGCTTGTCACACTGGAGCAGATAACTAGTAAGTGAGGTACTATTAAAAAGTAGTCTTGCTGTGTCTGGTTTCAGGAGGGCCTTGATACATTATACTGTAAGTACAGGCGGTCCTCGCTTACCAACGTCCCGGTTTCCGACGGATGCCATATCCGACGCCACGTAATGCAGCCCACCGGACACATTGTCAGACACCGGACCCACTTATCCGACGACACCGCCACCGATTAACATGGGACCCGGAATCCGACGGTCCGTTAACCGCTGGCGGTTTGCGGGACGCACTCCGTCGGATAAGCGAGGACCCGCTGTACAAGGGCATGGAGTTTGTAACAACTTCACATCTCTTTCTGTTATTGTTTCAATTATGCCATCAGTTTAACCCTTTCACGTTTCATTTTGTCACAGACAACTCTGGCAGTAAAGGGGTTAACATCTTAGACTGTAGCTGTATTACTATGCCTGCTATATGTGCTAAACGTACCATTTAGTCCGAGACATCTCTAGAAAGGGGGCACACAGAAAACGCTTGTATTTTAATATGTATGGCCCCCTCTGGATGTATACGTAAAAGAAAACAGGAGCTACAATCTGGGGGGAAATTAATGTAGTCACTATAGCTGTGTTTTTCAACAGGCGTTCCTAGGAACCCTTGGGTTCCCAGGGCATCTCTAAAGGGTTCTCTGCAATTTTCGGGTCATTTAAAAATTGTACCAAATACAGAAGAATTTACAATGCATCTGATCTCAGACACATTATTAGAGAGGGTTGGGGTTCCTTACAATGCATCTGATATAAGACGCACTATTAGAGAGGGTTAGGGTTCCTTACAATGCATATGATTTCAGGCGCCCTATTAGAGAAAGTTGGGTTCCTTACAATGCATCTGATCTCTGACACGTTGGTAGAGAGGGTTGAGGTTTATTACAATGCATCTGATTTCAGATATGCTATTAGAGAGGGTTGGGGTTCCTTACAATGCGTCTGATCTCAGATGCGTTATTGGATAGGGTTGAGGTTCCTTACAATGCATCTGATCTCTGATATGCTATTAGAGAGGGTTGGGGATCTTTACAATGAATCTGATCTCATATACGCTAATAGAGAGGGTTGGTGTTCCTTACAATGCATCTGATCTCAGACACGCTGTTAGAGAAGGTTGGGGTTCCTTACAATGTATCTGATGTCAGATACGCTATTAGAGAGGGTTGGGGTTCTTTACAATGCATCTGATCTCAGATACACTAATAGAGAGGGTTGGGGTTCCTTACAATGCATCTGATCTCAGACGTACTATTAGAGAGGGTTGGGGTTCCTTACAGTGCATCTGATGTCAGATACGCTAATAGAGAGGGTTGGGGTTCCTTACAATGCACCTGATCTCAGATATGTTATTAGAGAGGGTTGGGGTTCCTTACAATGCATCTGATCACAGAGGATTGGGGTTCCTCAGAATTTCACAACAGAATTATAGGGTTCCTTAAGCAAAAAAATGTTGGAAACCAATGCAGAGAAGGAAAGCAAGGACTCTCCATACATCAATGTTTCAGTATTGGCAAAGCTAGGACTGAAACATTGATACAATAAATTCATTGGAACAGCATAGATCAGGGGCGGCCAACTCCAGTCCCCAACAGCCACCAACAGGCCGGTATAAGAGATCTCCCCGCTTCAGCACAGGTGGCTCAATCAGTGGCTCAGTCGTTGACAGAGCCACGGATTGAACCACCTATGCTGAAGTAAGGATGTCCCGAATACTTGACCTGTTGGTGGTCCTTGAGGACTGGAGTTGGCTGCCCCTGGCAGCATTGATAGTGTCTGTTACACTTCGTCATCATTCCCATGGAAAGTATTGAAGCCAAACACATAGGGGGATATTTATGAAGTGCTGCAAACCGGAGAGATGAAAATGGTGTCTTTTTTTAATCTGCGTCACTGTATCAAAGCTACAATTTGTTTTCTCCAGGTTTCGCCATGAGCGTTTTGGAGAGGGGTTACAGGAGGGGTGAGGTGAGAAGAGAGTCAGTGCAATATTATAATGAGATGTATAAACTGTTACACCCGTGATCCTCTCTCTCTGCATAAAATAAATCTGCCAGCGTTAGGTGAGCCAGCTTCCTACATATGGTGCTGGAGCAAATTGCACAATTTTATTACATATCCTGCGTAGAAATAATATCAATAACTCCTTTCCGGGGTTTATGTTGGGGTGGTCAAAGCTCAGTGCTCAAGGGACTACAAACAGGCCACGTTTTCAGAGCAATACAAGCAAGTTGCCTTAGGGATAATTAGAGAAATCACCTTGTTATTTACCTGTGGATTAGATATTTTGCACATTTCTGCTGGTGGCTTAGAATTTACTATTTAGGTCAAAATCCAATAAAGTACAATAACTTTTTTCTTTGATAAACATGGCGCAGTGCTTGTACAAGAATTGCACACATTTTGTTCTTCAACTTCAAGTTTAAGGCATCATGATCTATTGTCAGCTCTAATTAAACTTCTGAGCTTCATTACACACTCATACCATACAATTCGAGGGGGGGGGGTTAATTGTATTGTATGTCTTTATTTATATAGCGCCATTAATGTACATAGCGCTTCACAGTAGTAATACACGTGGTAATCAAATAAATAATAGATAATATAAATAACAGGTCATGGGAATAAGTGCATCAGACATAAAAGTAACATTAAGGAAAAGGAGTCCCTGCTCCGAGGAGCTTACAGTCTAATTGATCAAAGTCATCCAATTGAGATATTGGGTTACATTCATACAAGCAAATCGGCAACAGATTCATCAAACATAAAAGGCTGTTACTTTCCGCGAGGTTTCTTATCTTTGATACTTTGTGCTCTTTCCTTTGCACCATTGTGCAATCAGAAGAGGTTGCTAAATCACCCCACAGACCTCCCCGCCCCCTCAGGACCCTGTATACATTAGTAGGGAGAGAGTTTATCAAAATCCCCCAGCTGCAAGCGGAAACAAGCACTAGGTAATAGCAAAGGAGAATACATCACCCGATAACCCCCCTGTGCATTTTGGCAGTGAGGAGTCTTTGATAAATACTTCCCAATGGTTTTCCCACTCACGAGAATATAACTTTATACCGGGGTAATTGTATGCCCCATGTTCTGTGAAGAGGTATTAACCAATAGTTACAGTTCATTTGGATGCTTTTACAGATACTTATGCATAAGTAAATGCAGCTCCAAAGAGTGGGCTGTAAGTACGCATTTTATATTTACAGCCTCTTCTGTTTGTACAGTAATTGCAGACATTGCATCCTGAGGAAGGTAATTACAACACACTCCAGGCTACAAGTGTAGCATTTTTTTAGTCGGTGAAGCCCGCACCTGCCTTCTTTTAAAAATCTATAGGAGGGATCTTTGGATTCCTCACCCATAACGGAGGGGGGTCAGCAGTGCGGGGAAAGAGGGTTCTGGGAGTAAAAAGGCAGGAGACCCATTAATGAAAGAATGGTTTGGTATAACCAATTTTAAAATGGATTCTTGGGTTCAGATCCACAGAGGCGCAACAAATAAGGACGATTTTATATATCGGTAACATGGGCTTAACTCCAAATTAACTTAGCACTACCGTGCATTTTCCTCAAATAACAGGGCTGTCATTACTTATTTTAATTGCACTACACACAAAAGCTTATGTTTATTTAACCCCTTCAGGGCTTTCACACATTTTTTCACGTGTCCATGGGACAACTATAACAGATATTTAGTGTAGGTTCCTGCATATGGTTATGCCTTGTCATGGCATGCAGGCTTATAAATGCTTTGGCCGAAGGGTTTAACAAAATAACCCTTTTCATGAGATTATTATTTGATTTTAGCCTAATTTTATTTTTATTTTAGCCTATTTGGTAGGAGCACAGGAATCGTTCTTTTTGTCTGTCATTACTTATATCTTACCTAAACGGAGTGAGATGTCTGATTTATGTTAAGTATCAAGTGGTTTATATACCTCTCCAAACATTCCTTTCTATAATACGTGGAGAGATACCTAGCTTTGAAGATAGCCTTTACCACTTAATGAGGCGTTAATTTAGGCTCGTGTCTCGTTAAACCACTAACAAACCTCAGTGCATCTGCGCCTCGGTGGTAATTGGAGCTGTTGTCTCACGTTGGCAGATATCAATGAATTCTCACAGATAGAAATCAGTAATTTTCTATTAAAATGCCATTTTGTTCCTTGGAGATTGGTCATGTATCATAATCTCCCAACTGCAAACTTGGGGCAAAATACTACACCAAATTTACCAACAAAAAACATTACCAAACGAATGGGATTTTCTTCTGGATTATCTCTAGAATGGACCTTTTCATACTGTACTGTAGCTACAGGCACATTTCACTCCCCAATCTATGAACTCCATGTAGTGCCACAGGGCATAAGAAACAACTTTCACTGAAGGGGTTTACTAAAAACCCCACAAAAGATCAAATACTATATCCATCATATCTATGTCCACTGTCTTTTATACATCTTCTCACTGTAACAGTCCCCTTCCCTTGTAGGAGCAAATGATGCAATCTGAATTTACAGGCGTTAATGAACAGGAAGAGTTGACTATCAGGACCTAACCCCACTAGGGAAGAAATCCACTGCTCTGCACCCAATACTAAGCCGAAGCCGAGTACTTAGTGTGTGTTTAACCCTTTACTGCCGGAGAAGCAACATGGTGCTGGCAGTGAATGGGTTATCCTCATGATTTGGTATCTGTGCCAAGAGGAGGATGCATTTTAATTTTAAAGACTGCAGCAATGGGGATATTATGTAATAACCCGCCTAGTACTATGAGAGTCATTAACCACTGAACGGATATAGGTACCAATTAGGGAGCTGGATATTGTGTGTAAGGGGGCAGTAAGTGATGGAGGTCACAGATCTTGTGTGCACACACACACACACACACACACTGCAATCAGACTTTACAGGTAGAATCTTCAAAGACTACTCCAGTGAAAAAGTTAGAAAATGCATATACAATATAGAATATAAAGAAGGATTTACAGAGAAAAACAGATTAATCTCAGTTGCATAAGTATTCAACCCCTTTGCCACTGCAGCCCTAAATCAGCTCAGGTGCAAATAGTTTGAAAAGGTCACTAAATCAGGGAAATGGTTTCAGTCTGTGTGTCATCAAAGCGTTTTCACTTGTAATCATTTCCCTCAGGTATATAAAAACTTTCACGCTGCAACTCACATCGTGATCCAACAAAGCAACGACGAAGACCAAGGAGCTCTCCAAACCAGTCAGGGATAAAGTGGCAGAGAGGCACAGAGTAGGAGAAAGGTACAAGAAAATGTAAAAGGCGCCGATTACCCCTCTCAGCACACAGCTGCCCTCCCACACTCAGCGGCCGGGTAAGCAGGAATACTGGTTCGGGATATCACTCTGAAGCCAGCAATGACCTCCAGGGATCTGCAAAGGTTTGTGACGGAGATGGGAGTCGGTGTTCACACAACAACAGTAAGCCGGTCCCTACACAAAGCTGGCCTGTATGGGTGGGTGGCAAGGAAAAAAGCCATCGCTCGAAAAGACTCATCTTAAATCACGTATGATGTTTGTGAAAAAGCATATAGATGATACTGCAGACGTGTGGAAAAAGGTTTTGTGGTGAGAGGAGACAAAAATTGAACTTTTTGGTCTAAATTCCAAGCGTTACGTCTGGCGCAAGCCCAACACTGCACATCACCCATTTAATATATAATATATAGTGCTGAAAGTGTACACAGAACTATAGACAGAATTTGACAGACAGTCCCTGCCCCATAAAACGTACAATCTAATGTTGGTGCCTGAGGCACAGGGAGATAAAGTGACTTGTTGCCCAAGGTCACAAGGAGCCGACACTGGGAATTGAACCAGGTTCCCCTGCTTCACACTCCGTGTCTTTGTTATCAGTCAGTGTCGTTACTCACTGCTCCTTCAGTCTTTGATTAGCAGCGTGTCTGATACTATATGTCAATTTCTTGATACTTTCTAAAGGATATCTGCTGAGAACCCTGTTTCACAAAGAAATCTTGGTCTGTTTTCTCTTGTCACTTTATCCACCCAGAATCTTAGGGCACGAGGAGCAAAGCAGTTGCCATTGGCCCGCGCTCCCTCCTCCTGTCGGCACCGGGATCCAAATTCTGCCCGACGGGAGAGTCCCCGAACGGGCGCAGGACCACACCGCTGCTCATCCCAAGGTAGGGACGGGCGGGAGGGGGGGGTACTGTAGCTGGGGGAGGTGCGTGTGCGCGCACTGGGAGGGGTCTCACACAACGCGGAGTGGCCTACCTTGTGCAGAGACACGTTGCCATGACAAAGTGACATCACGCCATGACGCTGCAGGAGGAGGGGCACCGCTCCCGGAATGCCACCTTGGTCCCCGCCAAAGTTATGGCCGGCCTTAGTGACACATTCCTGTGACAGATTCGGGACGCCCCCGTTCCATGGAGCTTGCAATTGACATAGAATAGCAAGAGACCGCCGTGCGCTTTTTTTAATCACATATACAGCATACGTCCATAAAGGAGCCTGCTTTCATAAATAAACTCACTGGTTTAGCTATAACATACACACTGCGCAATGGCAAAGGACGCCAGTGTTTTCCCCAAGCACAGTAATCCTAACAGCTGCAACACACCTGTCAGTCTGGCGGAGACCGTCCTCCCTGATCAAAACTGCTGGAAACACAGCTGGAATCCGGACAGTACATACAGAGAGGCCTGCACTGCATACAAACAGTACGTACAGAGAGAGGCCTGCACTGCATACAAACAGTACATACAGAGAGAGGCCTGCACTGCATACAAACAGTACATACAGAGAGAGGCCTGCACTGCATACAAACAGTACGTACAGAGAGAGGCCTGCACTGCATACGAACAGTACGTACAGAGAGAGGCCTGCACTGCATACAAACAGTACTCTACAAGAGAGGCCTGCACTGGCATACAACAGTGGGACGTACCAGAGAGAGGGCCTGCACGCCCAAGCCTACCTCCCCGGTCCGCCCCCACCTACTGACTGTTTTCTGCCCCCGTCATCCTCAGATAACACCGTGTCCCGCCCTACAGGTTTCATACGTCCGTTACACGGGCGCCTAGAGATAGGCCTGCACTGCATACAAACAGTACGCACAAGAGAGAGGCCTGCTTGCATACAAACAAAGATACTACAGAGATAGGCCTTGCCACTGCATACAAACAGTACCACTAGAGAAAGGCCTTGCACCTGCATACAACATTAACGTACAGATCAGAGGCTCTAGGCAACTGCCGCTCTTGCATCACAAAACACTAACGATACGCGGAGAAGAGACAACTGCATTGCATTAACAAACACTTAACGCACGAGGAGAGGCCCTCGCGACTAGCACCTACAAAACAGTAGCGAATAACGAGAGAGGCCTGCACTGACATACCAACAGTACGTACAGCGAGTAGGCTGCATCTGCTACAAACAAGTTGTACAGAGTAAGACCCTAGCTGCACTGCATCAACAGTATCGCCCGAGATAGGGCCTGTGCACTGCAATACAACCTACGGTAACAAGAGAGGCCTGCACTGCATACAATACAGTACAGTACCGAGAGAGCTAGCCCGCAAAAAAACATGCATACAACAGTACGAGCACCAGAGAAGAAAAGCCTGTCCAAACTCTGGCATAAAAAACAGTAGTGACCACAGACGAGAGGCCTGCACTTCATACAAACATGTCACGTACAAGAAGAGGCCTGCACTGCTACAAAACAGTACGCCCAGGAAGGCCCCATGCAACTTGGCAAGACACAACCAGTACGTACAGAGAGAAGACCTTACACTGCAATTACAAACAAGATCACGTCCACAAGAGCTGTGTCCGCACTTGCCTGCTCATACAAACAGTAACGCTACAGATCAAGAGACCCTGCACTGCATACAAACAGTACGCACAGAGAAGAGGCACATGCCCATGCAATACAAACAGTACTACAGAGCCAGAGGCCTCACTGCCATCAAACAGTACGTAACAGAGAGGGACCCTGCAACACTGCATACACAGTACGCCGCAGCAGAGAGGCCTGCACTGCATCAAACCGTAGAGATATCCGAGAGAGGCCTGCCACTGCAATACAAACAGTAGTCAGAGAAGAGGCCTGACTGGGCATACAATACGGGTACGCACCAAAGAGAGCCTCACTGCATCCACAAAGTCTTACAGAGAGGCCTGCACTGCATCCAACCTAGGTACAGAGAGTAAGGCCTGCACTGCATACACAGTACCACAGAGAAGGCCTGCAACTGCATACAAACAGTAGGCAACAGAGAGGGCCTGCACTGGGCATACATAAACAGTACGCACAGAGAGAGGCCTGCAACTGCAATACAACATACGTACAAGAGAGGCCTGCACTGCATCCAACAGTACTTACAGATAGAAGGCCCGCACTGCATACAACAAACGTACGCACACGAGAGAGGCGCCTGCACTGCATACAAACAGTACGTACAGAGAGAGGCCTGACTGCATACAAACAGTACTTCAGAGAGAAGAGAGGGCCTGCACTGTGGCATACAACCGTATCGTACAAGAGCAGATCCTGCACTGCATACAAACAGTACATACAAGAGAGTGCCTGCACGGCTACAAAAACAGTCTACAATGTCCTGCACAACAGAACGTACGTAGCCTGGCACTGCTACAACAGTAACGTACAGAGGAAGGCCTGCACTGCATACAAACATTTACGTACAGAAGAGGGCCTGCCCCACTGCATTACAAACATAACGCTACAGAGAAGAGGCCTGCAACACGTCGTGTTGGCACTGACAAACAGTACGTACAAGAGACTGATGCCTTGCACTGCATACAAACAGTACTCCCATAGACAGAGGCCTCATCACTGCCATACAAACAGTACGTACAGAGACGAGAGACTGCCTGCATAATAACAGTACCGCACCAGAGAGAGGCCTATGCACTGCAATAAACATTCGCAGTACAGTAAGAGATATCCTGCCACTGTGCATACAACACGTACACAGAGAGAGCACTGCAGACTGCATCAACATCATCGCCAGCTAGTAGAGCGCCTGCACTGCATTACAAACAGTAACGCACGAATAGAGAGCTCAGCACTGCATAAAACAGTTGCACGATAGCAGAGGGCCTGCATGCATACAAACGTACGCTACACAGAGAGGACCTGCACTGCATTACGAGACATGTACACAGCAGAGAGCCTGCACTGCATACAAACAGTACACAGAGAGAGTCCTGCACTGACATACAAAACGTACGCTACAGAAGAAGGCCTGCTCTGCATACAAAACAAGTACCACAGAGACAGCCTGCACTGCATACACACTATTACAGAGAGAGGGCCTCACACCTGCATACAACTCAGTACGTTACAGAGGAGTAATGGCACTGCCTGGATCAATACAACAGTACGCACACGAGGAGTCCTATCACTGCTACAAACAGTACGTAACAGAGAGAGCCTGCCACTGCAGTACAACATTACACGATCGGACCCACCGTCAACAAACGACCGGAGTAGACCTGCACTGCCATACAATACAGTACGCACAGTAGACGATCTGTCACTGCAATACAAACAGTACGAGCACAGAGATCAGGCCGTGCACTGGCATACAACAGTTACTAAACACAGAGAAGAGCCTGCACTTGCATACAACACATCCTACGCACACGAGAGAGGCCTGCACTGCATATAAACAGTACGTACAAGAGAGGCCTGCACTCATACAGAACATAACGTACGAGATGAGGCCTGCATTGCATACAAAACAGTACGCACGAGAGGTCCTGCACTGCATACAGTCCACAAGACGTAAGAGAAGGCCTGCACTGCATACAAACAGTACTGCACGGGAAGAGATGCCTGCCACTGATACAAATCCTAACAGACGAGATGGCTTGCCTGCATACAACAGTACGTCACAGGAGAGGCCTGCACTGCATACAACAATTACGCAACAAAGAAGGCACTGCACTGCCATACAAACAATACGACAGAGAGAAAGCTGCACTGCATACAACAGTACGTACGAGAATGCGCTGACTGCATACAAACACGTACGCACAGAAGACAGAGCCTGCACTGCACTACAAACGATTACGTATCCAGAGAAGGCACCTCCTGCACTGTACAATTACATCTACAAGAGAGAGGGCCTGCAACTGGCCATAACAAACGCCTATACCGAGAATAGCCTGCATCTAGCAAACAGTACTACCAAGAGAGATTCTGCTGCCTGCTGCAATACAACGAAGTACCTATCAGAGAGAGGCCTGCACTGCATAACAAACATCGTACACAGAAGGCCTGCTATCAGACTAGAGGAGTCCTGCACTGCAAACAGTAACGTCACAGATAGGGCCTGCACTTGCTATACAAACAGAAGTAACAGGAGAGGCCTCAACTGCATACAAATCAGTACGCTACAGAGAGAGACCTGTCACTGCCTACAAACAGTACGCACAAGAGAGATGTCCTGCTACTGCATACAAACAGTACGGTACAGAAGAGCGACCTGCACTGCATCACAAACAGTACATCACAGAGATGGCAAACTGCACGATACAACGTAACGTTCAAGAGGCCTTCACTGCATACAACAGTACGACACAAAGAGGAGCCTGCACGCATACAAATCGTACACAGAGAATCGGCCTGCCACCTGCATACAAACTTAAGCACAGAGAGAGACCTGCACATGCATACAAACAGTACGCACAGGAGAGGGCCTGCACTCAAAACGTACATCACAGTACCACGCACGACTACAACACGACAGAGGAGAGTCCTGCACTGCATCAACAGTACGCACTAAGAGAGAGGCCTGCACTGCATACAAACAGTCGTACAAGAGGAGCCTGCACTGCATACAAACAGTAGACAAGAGAGGCCTGCACTGCATACAAACGATACACGACAGACGAGGCCTGCACTGCATACAAACAGTAGTACAAGAGAAGCCTGCACTGCCATACAAACAGTACGCACAGAGAGAGGCCTGCACTGCATCACAACAGTAGGTACAGGAGAGGCCTGCACTGCATTACCCAAACGTACGTACACGGAGAGAAGGCCTGCACTGGCATACAACAGTACGCACAGAGAGAGGCCTGCACTGCAAACAGTACGTACAGAGAGAGACCTGCACTGCATACAAACAGTGTACAGGAGAGAGAGAGCCTGCACTGCATACAAACAGTACACAGAGAGAGCCTGCACTGCAACAGTACGCAAAAGCTCACGATAAACAGTACGACAGAGAGAGGCTGCACTGCATACAAACAGTACGCACTACGAGACGAGGGCCTGCACTGCATACAAACAGTACGCACAGACGGCCTGCACTGCATACAAACGTAGTACAGAGAGAGGCTGCACTGCATACAAAACGTACGTACAGAGAGAGGCCTGCACTGCATACAAACAGTAACGCACAAGAGAGGCCTGCACTGCATACAAAAGTACGTACAGAGAAAAGGCCTGCACTGCATACAAACAGTAGGACCGAGAGGCTGCACTGCATACACAGTAGACAGAGAAGCCGACCTGCACTGACTACAAAACAGTACGCACGAGAGAGCCTGCACTGCATACAAACAGTACGCACGAGAGAGGCCTGCACTGATCAAACAGTACGCACAGAGAGAGGCCTGCACTGCATACAAACAGTACGTACAGAGATAGGCCTGCACTGCATACAAACAGTACGTCACTGAGAGAAGGCCTGCTGCATACAAACAGTACTACAGAGAAAGGCCTCTGCACTAGCAGAGTACAAACAGGACGTACGGAGAGAGCCTGCACCTGCATACAAAACAGTATGACAGAGTGAGACACTCGCACATAGCATACAACAGTACACCAGAGAGAGGCCTGCACTGCATACAACAGTACATACAGAGAGAGCTGCCTGCATACAAACATACGAGAATACCCTGACTGCATACAACAGTACGACAGAGAGAGGCTGGCCACTGCCTCACATTACAGCAACCGAGAGAGGCCTACACTGCATACAAACAGTACGTACCAGAGAGAGACCTGCACTGCATACAAACAGTATCGCAACAGAGAGAGGCCTACACTGCATACAACAGATACGTACAGAGAGAGACTGCACTGCTGCATCACAAACAGTACGCACAGAGAGGCCTATACTGCAACAAGTACGTAGAAAGCCATGCACTGCATACAACAGTACACAAAAAGAGAGAGGCCTGCACTGCATACAAACAGTAACGCAAGAAGAGGCCTGCACTGCATAACACAGTACGCACAAGAGAGGCCTGCACACTGCTATATAAACAGTACGTACAACAGAGGGACCTGCACTGCATACAACAGTATGCAACAGAGAGAGGCCTGCCTTGCACTACAACAACATAACGTACCACAGAGAGAGGCTCTGCACTGCATACAAACAGTAGTACAGAGAGGCTGCACTGCATACAAACAGTACAGAGAGAGGCCTGCACTGCATACAAACAGTACGTACAGAGAGAGGCCTGCACTGCATACAAACAGTACGACACAGAGTAGAGGCCTCACTGCATACAACGTACATACAGAGAGAGGCCCTGCACGCATACAAAATACGTACAGAGAGGCCTGCACTGCATACCAAACAGTACGCACAAGAGAGGCGCATGCACTGCATACAAACAGTAGCACAAGAGAGAACCTGCACTGCATACAAAACAGTACAGAGAGATGCTCTGACTGCATACAAACAGTATGCCAGAGAGAGCATGCACTGCATAACAAACAGTACGTACAGAGAGAGCCTGCTGCATACAAAACAGTACGCACAGAGAGAGCCTGCACTGCATACAACAGTACAAACAGAGAGAAGGCCTCAGTGCATACAAAACAAGTACGTACAGAGAGAGGCCTGCACTGCAATACACAACACCGTACAGTAACGAGAGGCCTGCACTGCATACAAACGTACGTACAGAGAGAGGCCTGAACTGCATACCAACAGTAACAAGAGAGAGGCCTGACATGCATACAAAGTACGACAGAGAGAGGCCTGCACTGCATACAAACAGTACGTACAGAGAGAGGCCTGCACTGCATACAAACAGTAACGCACTAGAGAGAGGCCTGCACTGCATACAAACCTCACACAGAAGAGAAGCCATGCATGCATAAACAGTACACAGAGAGAGGCCTGCACTGCATAACAACCGTACGTACAGAGAGAGGCCTGCACTGCATACAAACAGTACGTCCAGAGAGAGGCCTGCACTGCCTACAAACAGTACGCACAAAGAGAGCCTGCACTGCATACAAAAAGTACGTACAGAGAAAGGCACTGCTGCATACAACAGTAGGACAGAGAGAGGCCTGCACTGCATACAACTGCCATACAAGCACCAGAGAGAGGCCTGCACGCATACAAACAGTACGCACAGAGAGAGGCCCGCACTGCATACAACATTACAGCAGAGAGAGTGCACGTACAGTAGAGAGCATGCACTGCATACAAACAGTACGTACAGAGGAGAGGCTGCCACTGCATACAAACAGTACGCACGAGGCCTGCACTGCATATTCAAACACGTACGCGCAGAGAGAGGCCTGCACTGCCATCCAACTCCCCACAGAGAGTAGGCCTGCAACTGCATACACAACAGTACGTACAGAGAGAGCCTGCACTGCATCAACATTACGACAGAGAGAGGCCGCACTGCATACAAACATTACGCACAGAGAGAGGCCTGCACTGCATACATACCAACAGTACATTACATGAGAGAGGCCTGCACTGCATACAAACACGTACGTACAGAGAGAGGCCTGCACTGGCAATACAAACAGTACGTACTAGAGAGAGGCCTGCACTGCATACAAACTTCGCACAGAGAGAGCTACATGCATACATTGTCAGTAGACCTGCACTGCATACAAAACAGTACGCTACAGCACAGAGAGAGCCTGCACTGCTAACAACAGACGCGACAGAGAGAGAACTGCATGCATACAACAGTAACGCAGAGAGGCTATCTGCATACAAACAGTACGACAGAGAGAGCCGTCAACTGCATACAAACAGTACGTCCAGAGAGAGGCACCCTGCACTGCATACAACAGTACGCACAGAAGAGAGAGCTGCACTGCATACAACAGTACGCACAGAGAGAGGCCCTGCACTGCATCAAACACAGTACGCACAGAGAGCGACCTGCACTGCATACAAACAGTATGCACAGAGAGAGGCCTGCACTGCATACCAACAGTACGACACAGAGAGAGGACGCCTGCACTGACATACAAAAGTACGTACAAGATAGAGGCCTGCACTGCATACAAACAGTACAGAAGAGAGCGCCTGCACTGCATACAAACAGTACGTACACGAGAGAGGCCTGCACTGCATGACAAACAGTACGACAGAGAGAGGCCTGCATGCATCAAATACATACGAGAGAGGCTGCAACTGCATACAAACGTACGTACAGAGAGGACTGCACGCATACAAACAGTAACGCACAGAGAGCATGCATCCTGCATACAACAGTACGTCACAGAGAGAAGCCTGCATGCATACAAACAGTACAGAGATCCTGACTGCAACAAACAGTACGCACAGAGAGAGGCATGCACTGCATACAAAACAGTACGCTACAGAGAGAGACCTGCACTGCATACAAACGTACGTACAAGAGAGGCCTGCACTGCATACAAACGTACGACAGAGAGAGGCCTGCACTGCATACAAACAGTACGTACAGAGAGAGGCCTGCACTGACATACAAACAGTACGTACAGAGAGAGGCCTGCATGCAAACACTACGCACAGAGGAGAGGCCTGCAACTGCATACAAACAGTACGTACAGAGAGGCCTGCACGCATACAAACAGTACATCACAGAGAGGCCTGCACTGCATACAAACAGTACGCACAGGAGAGAGGCCTGCACTGTGCATCAACAGTACGTACAGAGAGAGGCCTGCACTGCATATCAAACAGTAGTGACAGAGAGAGGCCCTGCACTGCATACAAACAGTACGTACAGAGAGAGGGCCTGCACTGCACAAACAGTATGACAGAGAGAGGCCTGCACTGCATACCAAACAGTACGTAGAGAGGCCTGCACTGCATCAACAAACATTACGCACAGAGACGAGCGCCTGCACTGCATACAAACAGTACGTACAGAGAGAGACCCACCATACAACAGTGCATGCAAACAGTACGCACGAGAGAGGCCTGCACTGTCATACAAACAGTACGTACAGAGAGAGGCCTGCACTGCATACAAACAGTACGTACTAGAGAGAGGCTGCCACTGCATACAGTACGACATATAGAGTCACGCAACAGTACGCACAGAGAGAGGCCTGCACTGAATCAAACAGTACGTACCAGAGAGAGGCCTGCACTGCATACAACAGTACGCACAGAGAGAGGGCCTGCACTGCATACAAACAGTACGCCAGCAGAGAGACCTGCCATTCACAAAACAGTACTACAGAGAGAGGGCCTGCACTGCATACAACAGTACGTACAGAGAGAGCCTGCACTGCTACAAATAGTACGTACAGAGAGAGGCTGCACTGCATACAACCATACGTACAGAGAGAGGCCTGCACGCAAAAGTACGACAGAGAGAGGCTGCACTGCATACAAACAGTACGCTACAGAGAGAGGCCTGCCACTGCATACAAAAGTACGCACAGAGAGAGGCTGCACTGCATACAAAAAGTACGCCAGAGAGAGGGCCTGCCTGCATACAAACAGTTACGTACAGAGAGAGGCCTGCACTGCATACAAACAGTATGTACAGAGAGAGGCCTGCACTGCATACAAACAGTACGTACAGAGAAGAGGCCTGCACTGCATACAAACAGTATGACAGAGAGAGGCCTGCATGCATACAAACAGTAGTCAGAGAGAGGCCTGCACTGCATACAAACAGTACGCACAGAGAGAGGCCTGCACTGCATACAAACAGTACGTACAGAGAGAGACCTGCACTGCATACAAAGTACGTACAGAGAGAGGCGCAGCATACAACAGTACTACAGAGAGGACTGCACTGCATACAACAGTACGCACAGAGAGAGGCCTGCACTGCATACAAACAGTACAGAAGAGGGCCGCGCACTGCATACAAACAGTACGTACAGAGAGAGGCCTGCACTGCATACAAACAGTACGTACAGAGAGAGGCCTGCACTGCATACAAACAGTACGCACAGAGAGAGCCTGCACGCACATACAAACATACGCCAGAGAGAGGCCTGCACTGCATACAAACAGTACGTACAGAGAGAGGCCTGCACTGCATACAAACAGTACGTACAGAGAGAGGCCTGCACTGCATACAAACAGTACGCATAACAGAGAAGACCTGCACTGCATAACAAACAGTACGCACAGAGAGGCTGCATGCATACAACAGTACGTCAGAAGACCGCACTGCATACAACATACGAAGAGGCCTGCACTGCATCCAAACAGTACGTACAGAGAGAGGCCTGCACTGCATACAAACAGTTACGGCACAGAGAGAGGCCTGCACTGCATACAAACAGTACGTACAGAGAGAGATCTGCACTGCATACAAACCGTACGTACAGAGAGAGGCCTGCACTACATACAAACAGTACGTACAGAGAGAGACCTGCACTGCATACAAACAGTACGCACAGAGAGAGGCCTGCACTGCATACAACACGTACGTACAGAGAGAGGCTGCACTCTCAAAACAGTACAGAGAGAGGCCTGCACTGCATACAAACAGTACGTACAAGAGAGATGCCTGACACTGCATACAAACAGTACGTAGCAGAGAGGCCTGCACTGCATACAAACAGTACGTACAGAGAGAGGCCGCACTGCATACAAACAGTACGCACAGAGAGAGGCCTGCCTGCATACAACAGTACGTACAGAGAGAGACCTGCACTGCATACAGTACGTACGAGAGAGACCTGCACTGCATACACAAACAGTACACAGAGAGAGGCCTGCACTGCATACAAACACGTACATCAAGTGAGTCCTGCACTGCATACAAACTACGTACAGAGAGAGGCCTGCACTGCATACAAACAGTACGTACAGAGAAGGCCTGCACTGCATACAAACAGTACGCACACAGAGAGAGGCCTACACTGCATACAAACAGTACGTACAGAGAGAGACCTGCACTGCATACAAACAGTACGCACACAGAGAGAGGCCTACACTGCATACAACAGTACGTAGAGAGAGAACTGCACTGCATACAAACAGTCGCACACAGACGAGGCCTACACTGCATACAAACAGTACGTACAGAGAGAGGACTGCATGCATACAAACAGTTACGCACAAGAGAGCCTGCACTGCATACAAACAGTACGCACAGAGAGAGGCTGCACTGCATACAAAAGTCAGTACGCACAAGAGAGACCTGCACTGCATACAAACAGTATAGCACAGAGAGAGGCCTCGCCTGCATCAAAACAGTACGCACAGAGAGAGCATGCCTGCATACAAACAGTACAGAGAGGGCCTGCACTGCATACAAACAGTACGTACAGAGAGAGGCACTGCACTGCATATAAACAGTAGCACAGAGAGAGGCCTGCACTGCATACAAACAGTACATACAGAGAGAGGCCTGCACTGGCATACAAACAGTACGTACAGAGAGAGGGCCTGCACTGCATACAAACAAGTACTGCACAGAGAGAGGCATGCACTGCATACACAAGTACGAACAGAGAGAAGCCTGCACTGCTACCAACAGTACAGAGAGATGCTGACTGCATACAAACAGTAACGCCACGAGAGAGGCCTGCACTGCATACAACAGTACGACAGAGAAGACCTGCACTGCATACAAACAGTACGACAGAGAGAGGCCTGCACTGCATACAAACAGTACGATACAGAGAAAGGCCTGCACTCGCATACAAACAGTACGTACAGAGAGAGCCTGCACTGCATACAAACATTACGTACAGAGAGAGGCCTGCACTGCATACAAACAGTACGTACAGAAGAGAGCCCTGCCTGCATCAACAGATACGCCAGAGAGAGCCTGCACTGCAACAGTACGCACAGAGAGAGGCCCTGCCTGCATACAAACAGTACGTACAAGAGAGGCCTGCACTGCTACAAACAGTACGCGCAGAGAGAGGCCTGCACTGCATACAAACGTACGCACAGAGAGAGGCCTGCACTGCATACAACAGTACGTAAGCAGAGAGAGGCCTGCACTGCATACAAACAGTAGTACAGAGAGCAGGCCGCACTGATACAAACATAGTCAGAGAGAGGCCTGCACTGCATACACAACAGTACTTACAGAGAGAGGCCTGCACTGCATACAAAACAGTTACGTACAGAGAGAACCTGCACTGCATCAACAGTACGTACAGAGAGAGGCCTGCACTCATACAAACAGTACGTACAAGAGAGGCCTGCCATGCCATACAAACGACGCACAGAGAGAGGCCTGCACTGCATACAAACAGTACGTACAGAGAGAGGCCTGCACTGCATACAAACAGTACGCACAGAGAGAGACCTGCACTGCATACAAACAGTACGCACAGAGAGAGACCTGCACTGCATACAAACAGTACGCACAGAGAGAGGCCTGCACTGCATACAAACAGTACGCACAGAGAGAGCTCACTGCATCAACAGTCCACAAGAGAGACCTGCTGCATACAAACAGTACGCACAAGAAGGCTGCACTGCATAAAACAGTACGTACAGAGAGAGGCCTGCACTGCATACAAACAGTACGTACAGGAGAGGCCTGCACGCATACAAACACGTACGTACAGGAGAGGGCCTGCACTGCATACAAACAGTACGCACAGAGAGAGGCCTGCACTGCATAAACAAACAAGTAAACCACAGAGAGGCCTGCACTGCATACAAACAGTACGCACAGAGAGAGGCCTGCACTGCATACAAACAGTACGCACAGAGAGAGGCCTGCACTGCATACAAACAGTACCACAGAGAGAGGCCTGCACTGCATACAAACATAACGACAGAGAGAGGCCTGCACTGCATACAAACAGTACGTACAGAGAGAGGCCTGCACTGCATACAAACAGTACGTACAGAGAGAGCCTGCACTGCATACAAACAGTACGTACAGAGAGAGGCCTGCACTGCATACAAACAGTACGTACAGAGAGAGGCCTGCACTGCATACAAACAGTACGTACAGAGAGAGGCCTGCACTGCATACAAACAGTACACAGAGAGAGGCCTGCACTGCATAAAAACAGTAGCACAGAGAGGCCTGCACTGCATACAAACAGTACGACAGAGAGAGCCTGCACTGCATACAAACAGTACGTACAGAGAGAGGCCTGCACTGCATCAAACAGTACGTCACGAGAGAGGCCGCACTGCATACAAACAGTACGTACAGAGAGAGAGCCTGCACTGCATACAAACAGTACGTACAGAGAGAGGCCTGCATGCATACAAACAGTACGTACAGAGAAGGCCTGCACTGCATACAAACAGTACGTACAGAGAGAGGCCTGCACTGCATACAAACAGTTACGTACAGAGAGAGGCCTGCACTCATACAAACAGTACGTACAAGAAGAGGCCTGCACTGCATACAAACAGCTACGTACAGAGAGAGGCTGTCACTGCTACAAACACGTACGTACAGAGAGATGCCTGCACTGCATACAAAATAGTACGTACAGAGAGAGGCCTGCACTGCTTCATCAAACAGTACGTACAGCGAGAGGCCTGCACTGCATACAAACAGTACGTACAGAGAGAGGCTGCACTGCATACAAACAGACAGTACAGAGAGGGCCTGCACTGCATTACAAACAGACGTACAGAGAGAGCCTGCACTGCTACAAACAGTACGTAAAGAGAGGCCTGCACTGCATACAAACAGTACGTATCAGAGAGAGAGGCCTGCACATGCATACAAACAGAAGTACAGACAGAGGCCTGCACGCATACAAACAGTACGTACAAGAGGGGCCTGCACATGCATACAAACAGTACGTACAGAGAGAGGCCTGCACTGCATACACACAGTACGCACAGAGAGAGACCTGCACTGCATACAAACAGTTACAGAGAGAGGACCTGCAACTGCATACAACACGTACGCACAGAAGAGGCCTGCACTGCATACAAACAGATACCACGATGAGAGCCTGCACTGCATACCAAACGTACACAGAGAGAGGCCTGCACTGCATAAAACAAGTACGAGAGACGGCCCTGCACTGCAATACCAAATCAGTACGCACAGAGAGAGGCCTGCACTGCATACAAACAATACGTCTCCAATAATAAACAGCGGCCTGCACTATTCTCCACGTTCACATAAAGGTAATGTGTATAAAATACACTATTAACCCCATGGATGCCAGAGGGTGTGCACTGCATTACCCACATGTAAAATAAAAACCTTTATAATGTATATGCACATTTCTATAGGGGCTGGAGCAAGGAGTGCGGGTGTATACATGTATACATTACTGCAAGGGAGCTCAAATCCAGCCCTCAAGAACCCCCCCCCCCCTCTCACCCCCCAATATGTCAGGTTTTAGGATATCCTTGGTTCAGCACAGATGGCTCAATCCGTCCCTGCTTCAGCACAGGTGGCTCAATCAGTGGCTCAGTCGAAGAGCTACCTGTGCTGAAGCTGGGATATTCTAAAAACCTGTCCTGTTGGGGGGGGATCTAGAGGACTGGAGTTGAGCCCCCCTGAACTAGATCACATTGCTCAGCAGTTTGTTACCATCTCCTCTGGCAGGAAGAGGGTTAAAACATTTTCCACTTATGAAAACGTTGCTGGAAAGCTAAACATCCCCCCTCCCGAAAAATGAAATAAAACGCAAAGTGCATCAATAAAAAGATAGTGGTACTCCATACTCGCAGTATTGCCGCACTTCCAACTACTAAAAACCATAAATTGAGCCACTTGTGCTGAAGCTGGGTTATCCTTAGAACCTGACATCTTTTTTTGGGGGGGTGGGGGGGGTGTCTTGAGGGCTGCAGTTGAGCCCCCCTTGAGCATGAATGCAATGTTTGTTCTGATTTCATATGCACAGTCTCCCACCCCCAGAGACGGCGTTCCTGCGCTCCTTCCTCTTGTTTCCGCAAAGTGCACATTTTAGCTTTGATGCTCGTCCACATATTTAATTTACAAGTCCGCTCTGTCGCTGTGATATTCGGCAAATTAAAAGGCAGCGCTGGCAGCGGAGGGATTAACATGTGACCTGTCTCACGTGCCAGAAACAAGCACAGATGCGCCATGTAAGCTCTGTAACAGCGGCGTATGTAAAGGAGCGTGATAATGTATTAACGGCTAATCACGGGACTCCCGGGCCTGGTAATATCACCTCCCCCAGCCTGGCGTTAGGCCGAGCCTGCCTTTGTATGCCGGCCGCTATGTACATAAGCAAGATCAGACTAGCCAACCTGGAATAGATGATACAGTATGTAATATTTATTTATTTTATTTATAGAATGTTTTACCAGGAAGTAATGCATTGAGAGTTACCTCTTGTTTTCACGTATGTCCTGGGCATAGAGTTAAGATGACAAATAACACATGGCTACAAATACAGAGTTACATAAGTGAGCAGGGTATATATACAAGACATTGCATGCACAGTTAGAGATAATATATATTATTGGCGTATGTAACAGTTACAGACCAGATTAAAATGTGAGACAGCTTTTAGTTTTGAAAGAACTTAGACTGGTGGCGGCTGTGAAAGTCTCCGGTAGATTGTTCCAGTTTTGGGGTGCATGGTAAGGCCTCGGGCATGTGCTGAGGCGCGCTGTTGCTTACCAGTGAGCCCCTACAGCCGCAATGAGAGCGTAGGTCTTATACAAATTTTAGATTTGGCGCTCGCCGGAGCGCAGGGCCGGTCACGTGAGTGGTTCGCCCAATGAGGGCGAACCAGCTCTGTGACGTCACTGGCCCGCCCGCCGACACGCCCCCGGACGGCGCGCTGTGTAAGGCCAGGGAAAGCACACGCTTTCCCTCAGCCTCAGCGCGCCTCTGCCAGCAAGCACTATCCATGGACGCAGCCTAAGAGAAGGAGGAGCGGCCGGATACTTTGCTGAACCTTGGGACCATGAACAGTCTTTTGGAGTCAGATCCCAGATAAGTGCTGCATGTGGTAGGGGTGAGGAGCTTGTTCAGATAGACGGTTATCTTGCCCAGATAGCATTTGAAGGCAAGACAGGAGTGATATTAATGTCGATCATAGCTAGTCATGGGTCAATCATAGCTACCTGGTCACTTTTTAGGGGTTAATATATGAATACGTTGAACGCTGTTAATATCACGCCTTCAAATACTATCTGGGCAAGCTACCCGTCTACCTATCTTTATTTATATAGCGCCCACAGTGTACTCCGCGCTTTACAAGAGAGACAACACAGTACAGGGAATTATAATAATACAATAAGTGCAAGGAAGTCAGACACTCAGAATGGAAATCCCTGCCCCGGAGAGCTAACAATCTAAGTGGTATAACGGGAGACTGCAGAGACAGGTGAGGGAATAAGTACAGTGTTGTGCTTTTTGCATTTTATTTGTAGGGGGTTTATGTTATATGTTAACCCCTTTGGTGCCTGAAAGCATTAGGCTGCGCTTAAAGTGTCGGCGACGGTGACGTCAGGCTGCGGTCACTGGAAAAATCAAATTGTGATGACTTCCAGAGATCGCGACATCGCATCGCTGTCACCGGCACAATAAGCGCAGCCTTAGGCTAAGGTCCCGTTGCACGCGTCCGCACGGCTGGCTTGCTTGCCGGCGGCGCGTGCAACTCGCTGTACCGCGATCTGCGGTCTACAGGATACTTTTCTCGGAGCGGGGGGCGTGGCCAAACGGGTCGGGGGGGGGCGCGGCCATGACGTGAGGGGGCGCGGCCATGACGTGAGGGGCCGGAGCGGGAGGTGGGCGGGAGTGGGAGGATTGACAGGGAGGGGGGGGGCGTGGCTTGAGCGGAGGGACCCGCTACTCTTCCCCCCCCCTCCCTCCACGGGCTGCCACGGGCTGCAGGTAAGTAAAAAAAACACACACACGCAGGCAGGCACTCACGCACTCATACACACACACACACACACACACACACACACACACAGACAGAGGCAGGCACTCACGCACTCATACACACACACACACACACACAGACAGAGGCAGGCACTCACGCACTCATACACACACACACACACACACACACACACAGAGGGAGGCACGCACACACACACGCACACACACCACACACACACACACACACACACACACACACACACACACACACACACACACACACACACACACAGACCACACAGACAGAGGCAGGCACTCACGCACTCATTACACACACACACACACACAGACAGAGGCAGGCACTCACGCACGCATACACACACACACACACACACAGACAGAGACAGGCACGCACGCACTCATACACACACACACACACACACACACAGACAGAGACAGGCACGCACGCACTCAGGCACACACACAGAGAGGCACTCACGCTGCTTTCACTCCACACTCCTCCCCGCTCATCGAAGCCTCTCCTCCTCCCGCAGCCTCCCCTCCCCATTGGCTCACAGCCACACCACGTGACGCGTCAACGCTAGGAAACACCATTCTCTTTTGTCTCCTAGCGGCTGACGCGCCACAGCGTGTAGTCAGCTGTGCCGCCAGGGGGGACCGGGACCGGCTCGCGAGGATTCCCCTGCTGGTGGGGAACTCGCTACATTGCCGCCCGCGCCAACGAGCGCAGCGGGTCCCAGGCCTTACTTTGCAATGCATTGGCAGCCTCAGGCATTAAACGGGTTAAATCATCTTCTGCCATAGAGTTTGATTAGAAATCCTATTACATAACCCTCTTGTATAAAGTAATAATTCACACACACACACACACACAGCCAGCACTGACTAACGCAGGGTCCTATGAGTTAACGATTATTTTTAACAAATGTAAAACAAAGCTTTCTTTGGGGTGTAAGAAGAGGAACGCGGCTTTAATTCGATGCAGGTGTAAAATGTCAGCCAAGCAAAGACGACAATTGTCGATACTATTCTGCTGCTGTGTGTGCATACAAGGCATCTCCTGTGCACACAGGCTGCTGCTGTGTGTGTGCATACGAGGCATCTCCTGTGCACACAGGCTGCTGCTGTGTGTGTGCATACGAGGCATCTCCTGTGCACACAGGCTGCTGCTGTGTGTGTGCATACGAGGCATCTCCTGTGTACACAGGCTGCTGCTGCTGTGTGTGTGCATACGAGGCATCTCCTGTGCACACAGGCTGCTGCTGTTCAGAGATGTTTGCTCAGGCTGCACAAGGAGATCTCAGAAATCTGGCAGGATCCTCACAGATAAACCATTTCCCCTGGGAGCTCAATCTCGTGATCTCAGATGGGCTGAAGTATGTGCCTGCTTTAGTCTAGCTCGACTGAGCCCCCTATTCAGTAAGCTGGGAAGCGGTCGTCTCTTCGCTGTGCTAGGGAAGATTTCAGTCCCGTCCATTTGAAATCGATTTGAGTGCTTTTCAGCAAGGAGAAGACGCCTTTTCGCGACATCTTTAATAGGGACCTCGGGGACCTCTTAATGTGAGTTTGACTTTCAAATTAAAAAAAAAAGGCTATATTTATTTTTCAATAAACAAATGGCAAAAGTAGTTTATTTAAGATGCTGTAGAACAGGAGTGGCCAACTCCAGTCCTCAAGGGCCATCAACAGGTCAGGTTTTTAGGATATCCCTGCTTCAGCACAGGTGGCCCAATCAGTGGCTCAGGATTGAGCCACCTGTGCTGAAACAGGGATATCATGAAAAAATTACCTGTTGGTGGCCCTTGAGGACTAGTTGGCCAGTCCTGTTAGGTTACCTAGTTACATCGTCCATCAGGTGTAAACAAATAAATAATACAGGCCCGCAGTACGCGATGGGGTAACGCTCACCTTTCCCAGTAAACAGCCACTTACCCTGTCACTGCTAAATGGGGATTTTGTACGGTAGGAACAACCGATTTTGCAGTTTATGTTTATAACAACGGGTGTGTTTCTAAGAAGCACACCGAGTGTACGGCTGTATACATCTTATAAAAGCAAAGCACGGGAAAAGATCAAAGCATTACTGTGACTGTGTTTCAGAGCGGGTCGTGAACACAGCTCCAGGACATTGCCGACACCAAACCTATCCGCATATCCAGTCCGGCTTCTTTTCTGATGACTGACAGCACCTGAAAGCTAGTGCACATATTTAGGATAGCGGCAGAGGGAGTGTAGGTGATGGGGCGAAAGGAGAACGCTGTGGGCACCCTACAGCAAACCAAAACACGCAAGGCACTGCAAGAAAACCCTAACCGTAAACTGGGGAAACCCCAGAATGTGACCCAATAATAGCTGTGTTTGACCTTGGACAAGACACCATACCTCCCTGTGCACTCGGCAGCAAAAAATACTATGGGCTGTTTGTGGTAAGAACGATTTTGTCTGCGCTCCCCCAGGACTGCGATTCAGAGTTAAGGATTTCCAACAATCACCAAGGTGCCACACTCTTTATTTCGTGTGGATGGGACGCTGTCCCTTCCACGCACCCTGTTCACTCCCTATAGAACACTCCTCCACTCGATATTCATCAAGTACATTCTCTTTCCAGTTTTAAAGCTCAGCTTCAAAGTCACCTAAAAGAAGCATCTCCTTAAATGATGTATGCCGACACTACGGACTGAAGATGCACTTTACTGCAATTACTTGCGCTTTTAATTAAATGCACTTTTACTCCTGCTGTATCTGTACGTCTCCCATGACCAGGTAAAATTCCCATCCCCTGTCCGACTAGCCACCGCCACCACCACCACCTCAAATAATAACCACCACAGACTCAATGTATGGAACAAACAGGACAACATAACAGTAATCTGACCTAGTTGGGTCTAATAGCCTTCCAACTAACTGGCATCAGTCCACATGGACATCAGTGCCCCAACCCCTGCAGGCACTGCACTCTGTACTCCTGAAGAAGACACTCAAAATCCCTTAAACCACAAGGGCACTAGGACCCTGGCATGCCCTCACTATACCGTCCAGCAAGGCCACCCTGCTCAACTGTCATATACCTAACCCACCTACAACCCTTAAACTTCACCAAGGAGCCAGTGGGGGAGCTCTCCTTCGCACCACTCTTTTCCCGTGCCACGAGGGACCTCCTTGATTCTTGGTGAGGAGTAAGGTGGGAGGTACTCCACCAATTCCTTCCTGACCCATGGCTGGCATGCTCCCAGGGGGAAGAGGTGGTCCCCTGGTCATGAAGACATTCATCTCACATTGTGGGGCATCCCTCCTATTCTTTATACCACATATTGTATGCTACCCGAAGCAGTCTCCCTTTGCCTCGTGTTGCTGCTGATCTTATCCCCGTTGTGTGGGGATAATCATAGTATTATGTATTTATGTTTTAGAGGCGGTCTCTTCAACTAGTTCTCCCAAGGGCCCAGATCAGAAAACATTATGAAGTAGAAGGGCCACAAGCTCATTTTAGATACATCTTAAGACTTAAAAATGACTACAATTTTAAGCATATTTCAGCATTTATAACATGTATGCTGTATATAGTTACATTAGCTCAACTTACAAGTGTGTTTCAGCGTGAAAAAATACACATAGCTGCTTAAAAACTAGTATGAAGTTAGCAGGGAGCCTAAGGGCCACATCAAGGCCTTTTGTGGAACCCATTTGGCCCGCTAGTTGGTCCTGTTTTAGAAAGAAGCTCATGAGCACAGCTCCAGACACTGCTAGAACACCGAACCCTCTCCCCATTTCCAGTCCAGCTGTACTCCCCTCCCCGGCATCGCAATTAGTAAAGCGCTGCTTACACGGTCGGCACTAAATAAATGACATACACGCACCAGCACCACTCTACCAAGGCTCAATGCCTTTGTGTTTCAAGAGAAGACTCCTCACAGACCCCACAGGCGCTGGACATGCAGAGAGGGCGCAGACCCTGGGAACATAGACGCTTCATTTAAAACTATATAATAGTGTTGTATTACAAGTTTAAACCAAAAAACAAGATATGATACCAGCACTCCTAGGTTATAAGAGTGTGTGGTACAGATGCAGCGGACATTATTGGAACACATCACGCGGTGTATACCTAGGAATACCCATGTCACGGTGCGTGATTTCTTCCAACCGTACCGCCTTATGACGCGAGCGCAGGCGAGTGCAGAAAATGGTATTTTAGTGTTCTGGTTTTTAAACACCTGAAATTAACACAGTAGCACAGTACTGTACACATTGCAATTCATTCATTTCATTGCACACAAAGAAACAGAATCCATGAAATTCAAACAAAGCAACCGCGATAAACACGGGTGCCTGGGGCGATTGGCCGCGTTAATGCTGCGTGGAATACAGCAGAGCACACGCAAACGGCTCCGCGATTTGTTCGAATAACGGCCACTGCATCTGTAGGTGCACTAGTGGAGGAAAGTATTGGAAAAGGAAACTGATGAGCCCTGCTTCAGGTGGAGGCAGAGTATTAGTAAGTCCCCAGGTGGTATTCCACCTGGGGACATACTGAGATACTCTGCCTCCACCTGAAGCACGGATCATCAGTTTCCTTTTCCGAATTACAAGTTTAGGAACCATATTAAAGTTCAATTTCTGAGTATTCTACCTTTGAAGAATAGATTACTGGTAACGTCAGCTGCCCAGAAACTATTTCATGTTCGGCATGGAGACTCTACCCAATTCTGCCCAGGAAAATCAGACTTTTATTTTCAGATTCTCAGGGATACAAATCTATGGCCGTCTCTACAGGAAGTAATGATTTTCCATCGAATAATACAATGCCCAAAGCTTCGTCCACTGTGCCGCTGACCGCGCTTGGAGCATTCAGTGAATCCGAATCTGCACGGCCACGGGGCACGCGGACACGTACGCTCTCCCAAGCTTGGCGAGATAAAGAAATTTTACTTTGAAGCGCGCTCAGCACCTGTCAATGCACACAGAACACAGTCACACACACACACAAATTGCCCCGATCCATGCCCCAACACTCCCGCATTCAAAATGATGCAGGACAGCCTGCGCTCACGCTTGGAGACCTCGTGAAGTCACCGCTCTCTAGCATGAGCGCGCTCAGCGGCAGCGTGGGCGCAGCCTGAGACACCAATTCTACAGAGGCATTAAGAAAAGAAATTATTCTGATTCACTGTAATTATTTTTAAAATAGTTCCGTGACATCTTTAGACTGATTCATCCGTGTTTGGATATGATTAGGGATTTGCCTCTGTTTTATTGCAGGCCGCTCTGCGATTAATTAGAACCACAAGAGGCAGGGTTACAGGAAACCGAATCCATGATGCTACATTTCCAAACGTTTCTCATGTCTTAGGACACAGACCAATGAACTAACATTACTATATATTTTTGTTCTTAACGAATGCATTAAATCTACATTTTATTAAACACCACGGGTGTCTAAAAGGTTTAAAAGCAGCACCACCCAAAAGTTCCCTTATTCAATATGCTACAAAGCTGTCGTCCCTGTTCAGCCGCATTCAATTGAAAGGGGCTGAAATCTTCTCCAACATGGTGAAGACGGCCTCACAGTGTGTGTGTGTGTGTGTGTGTGTGTGTGTGTGTGTGTGTGTGTGTGTGTGTGTGTGTGTGTGTGTGTGTGTGTGTGTAGACAAGCAGACATGTACAAGGCAATATTCATCACTATCCAATATACTACTGTATGATGCACCTGCCCCTCACTGGAGAAGATTGTAGCCCAATTAATTTTAATGTAGCAGATGTTTTCTCCAGCACGGAGACACAGTGTCACCTAAGGCCAGGGCCATGGTCAAAAAGACCGCGCTGAACCGCTCTGAGGGGAAACATCATCCCTAATGAGCACGGCTTTAGACGGCGCTTCCGCAGGCGTGCGGAGGCGTGTGGAATTGCAGCCGACAGCACAATTTAATTTTTCCCGCTGAGGGAAGCGCAGGGCCGGTCACGTGACCGCCAAAAGCCAATGGCAGTCCGTGACGTCGGCGCCGTGACGCGCTAGCCCCGCCTCCCGCCCCGCCTCATTCCCAGCTCACAAGCGCGCACGCTGACGCTCATGCAGGGACACAAAAAAGCTCCTGCTTGAGCAGGAGCGTCAGCGCTGTTAACGACTCCATGTCCGAAGCCTAATACTGGAGAGGGGTCATTCAGCATTGACCCAAAAGTAACACGCAATGACAATGACACTGCAAAACTGGAGCAAATGTATCAAAGAAAAAGGTCCCATTTCATAGAATATATCATAGGATTTTACAGATTTGGACAATTCTAGTTTTTGCTCCAGTTTTGCAGCCACGAGACTTTGAAACAATTATCTCACTTTTTGTTAATACTTCTCCGAAAGTGCCTGGATACATCAATCCCATTGTTCTCAAAAGGATGCTGCCGCAACAAGGACCCCAACATCTACAGTAACACAAGTGTGACACAACACAGCATTTACACAAACTCTACACACTGTACGCACACAGTGTCAAAGAACACTACATCTGCATAAACACAGTGTGCACAAAGTGTGACAGCGAATATGTATACAAACCGAATGTGTCAACTCAACAGCCAAAACCAAGTGTGACAAAAATCAGTATCTACAAAAATACAACACACTGTGCACACGTAATGGGGAATCCAGTATGTATTGTGTCGCAAACACATTGCTCCAAAACCAGTGCAAATTGTGTAATTCTTTACTTTTGTGTCATTGTATCATTTGGCGTTGCTCCATTTAGTGCACCCCCCCCCTGAGTGTTTTGGGGTTGCGGTTATAGGTTACACAACACAAACGCACCCAGCCTGTGAAGGGCACAGTATGTACAGTATGTACAGTATAAAGGGGACACAGCATGTACAGTATACAGGGGGCACATCATGTACAGTATACAGCATGTGCAATATACAGGGCACAGCACAGTGTGAGTGTGTGGAGATAGATAGATAGATAGATAGATAGATAGATAGATAGATAGATAGATGAGTCCCATTGTGTGCTGTGCCCGCAGATACAAACTAGCACCAACACAATGTGCGCTGTGACCTCTGCTCCTATATACAGACATCATAGATCTTACCTGGAGGAGCCGGATCCCGCCGGGGCTTACAGTGCATATATTATATACAGTGCAGATACTATATACAGTGCAGATACATTGTATATACATACACACCACACACTGCACAGCTCCCTGCTCACACTTCCTGTGACTGAGGAAATGAGACACGAGAGGGGGAGGTGCAGTCAGAGAGACAGCCCCCAGCTACAGAGAGCGATGGGGCAGCTAGAGAGAGACAGCCCCCAGCTACAGAGAGCGATGGGGAAGCTAGAGAGAAGACAGACACCAGCTACAGAGAGCGAGGGGCAGCTAAGAAGAGAGAGAGACAGCCCCCAAGCTACAGAGAGCCGAGGGGCAGCTAGAGAGAGAGACCGCCCCAGACTACAGAGCGAGGGGCAAGAGACAGCCCCCAGTTACAGAGAGCGAGGCAGGCAGCTAGACAGAGAGACAGCCCCCAGCTACAAGAGAGCGAGGGGCAGCTAGAGAGAAAGCCACCCCGCCCCAGCTACAGAGAGCGAGGGGCCAGCTAGAGAGGAGAGAGACAGCCCCAGCTACAGAGAGCGAGCGGGCAGCTAGAGAGAGAGGACAGCCCCCAGCTACAGAGTGAGGGACAGCGAGAGAGAGAGAGACAGACCCCAGCTACAGAGAGGGGGGACAGCTAGAGCGAGAGAGACAGCCCCCAGCTACAGAGAGAGCGAGGGCAGCTAGAGAGAGACAGCCCCAGCTACAGAGGAGCGGGGGCAGCTAGTGAGAGACATGCTCACCAGCTAAGAGAGGAGGGGCAGCGTAGAGAGAGGACGCCCCCAGCTACAGAGAGCGAGGGGCAGCTAGAGAGAGGACTGCCCCCAGCTACAGCGGGAGCGAGGGGCAGCTAGAGAGAGACTGCGCCTACAGCTACAGAGGCGAGGGGCAGAGTAGAGAGAGACAGCCCCAGCTACAGAGAGCGAGGGGCAGGGAGCTAGAGAGAGAGGCTGCCCCAGCTTCAGAGAGCGGGGGCGCTAGAGAGAGAGACAGCCCCAGCTACAGAGAGGCGAGGGAGGGACAGAGGAGCGAGAGACAGTCCCCAGCTACAGAGAGCGAGGGGCAGCTAGGAGAGAGAGACAGCCCCCAGCTACAGAGAGCGAGGGGCAGCTAGAGAGAGAGGGAAAGCCCCCAGCTACAGCGAGAGCGAGGGGCAGCTAGAGAGAGACTTCCCCCAGCTACAGAGAGCGAGGGGCAGCGCAGAGAGAGACAGCCCCAGCTACAGAGAGCGCAGGAGGGACAGCTAGAGAGAGAGAGACCCCGTCCCAGCTACAGAGAGCGAGGGCAGTCTAGAGAGAGAGAGACAGGCCCCCAGCTACAGCAGAGAGGAGGGGCAGCTAGAGAGAGAGACAGGCCCCCAGCTACAGAGTGAGGAGACAGATAGAGAGAGAGAGACAGCCCCCAGCTACAGGAGAGCGAGGGGCAGCTAGAGAGAGAGACAGCCCCAGCTACAGAGGTGAGGGACAGCTGAGAGAGAGAGAAGCCCCAGCACAGAGAGGCGGGACAGCTAGAGAGAGAGAGACGCCCCCCAGCTACAGAGAGCGAGGGTGCAGCTAGAGAGAGACAGCCCCAGCTACAGAGAGCGAGGGGCCAGCTAGTAGAGAGAGGATGCCCCCAGACAAGAGAGCGAGGGGCAGCTAGAGAGAGCAGCCCAGCTACAGAGACGAGGGCAGCTAGAGAGAGACTGCCCCAGCTACAGAGAGCGAGGGACAGAGAGAGAATGTCCCCCAGCTACAGAGAGGCGAGGAGGCAGCTAGAGAGAGCACAGCCCAGAACTACAGAGAGCGAGGGGACAGCTAGAGAGAGACTGCCCCCAGCTACAGGAGGCGAGGGGCCAGCTAGAGAGAGACAGCCCCCAGTACAGAGAGCGAGGGGACGCTACGAGAGAGAGAGAGACAGGTCCCCAGCTACAGAGAAGCGAGGGGCAGCTAGAGAGAGAGACAGCCCCCAGCTACAGAGAGCGAGGGGCAGCTAGAGAGAGAGACAGCCCCCAGCTACAGAGTGAGGGACAGCTAGAGAGAGAGAGACAGCCCCCAGCTACAGAGAGCGAGGGACAGCTAGAGAGAGAGAGACAGCCCCCAGCTACAGAGAGCGAGGGGCAGCTAGAGAGAGACAGCCCCCAGCTACAGAGAGCGAGGGGCAGCTAGAGAGAGACAGCCCCCAGCTACAGAGAGCGAGGGGCAGCTAGAGAGAGACTGCCCCCAGCTACAGAGAGCGAGGGGCAGTAGAGAGAGACTGCCCCCAGCTACAGAGAGCGAGGGGCAGACTAGAGAGAGGAGCTGCCCCAGCTACAGAGAGCGAGGGGCAGCTAGAGAGAGAGACAGCCCCAGCTACAGAGAGCGAGGGGCAGCTAGAGAGGAGCATGCCCCCAGCTACAGAGAGCGAGGGGCGGCAGCTAGAGAGAGGACAGCCCCAGCCAGTACAGAAGAGAGCAGGGACAGCTAGAGAGAGGAGACCAGCCAGCTACAGAGAGCGAGGGGCAGCTAGAGAGAGAGACAGCCCCCAGCTACAGAGAGCGACGGGCCAGCGTAGCGAGAGAGACAGCCCCCAGCTACAGAGAGCGAGGGGCAGCTAGAGAGAGACAGCCCCCAGCTACAGAGAGCGAGGGGCAGCTAGAGAGAGAGACAGCCCCCAGCTACAGAGAGCGAGGGGCAGCTAGAGAGAGAGACAGCCCCCAGCTTAACAGCGAGGCGAGGGGCAAGAGACAGGCCCCCCAGGACAGAGAGCGAGGGCAGATAGACAGAAGAGACAGCCCCCCAGCTACAGAGAGCGAGGGGCAGCTGAGTAGAGAAAGACAGCCCCCAGCTACAGAGAGGATGGGGCAGAGCTAGAGAGAAGAGACAGCCCCAGCTACAGAGAGCGAGGGGCAGCTAGAGGAGAGAGACAGCCCCAGCTACAGAGTCGAGGGACAGCTAGAGAGAGGAGACAGCCCCCCAGCTACAGCGAGAGCGAGGAGGGACAGCTAGAGAGGAGAGAGACAGCCCCCAGCTACAGAGAGCGAGGGGCAGCTGGAGCTAGAGAGAGACAGCCCCCAGCTACAGAGAGCGAGGGGAGCGGGCAGCTAGAGAGAGAGGCACCCAGCTTGGGACAAGCAGAGCGAGGGGCAGCGTAGAGAGAGACAGCCCCCAGCTACAGAGAGCGAGGGGCAGCTAGAGAGAGACTGCCCCCAGCTACGAGGAGCGAGGGGCAGCTCGAGAGAGACTGTCCCAAGCTACAGGAGAGCGAGAGGGCCAGATAGAGAGAGGACGCCCCCAGCTACAGAGAGCGAGGGGAAGCTAGAGAGGAGACTGCCCCCAGCTACAGAGAGCGAGGGGCAGCTAGAGAGAGACAGCCCCCAGCTACAGAGGCAGCGGGACAGCTAGAGACGAGAGAGACAGTCCCCAGCTTACAGAGAGCGAGGGGGCCAGCTAGAGAGAGAGACAATGCCCCCAGCTACAGAGAGCGAGGGGCAGCTAGAGAGAGAGACAGCCCCAGCTACAGAGAGCGAGGGAGCGGCAAGCTAGAGAGAGACTCCCCAGCTACAGAGAGCGAGGGGCAGCTAGAGAGAGGACAGCCCCAGCACAGAGAGCGCGGGAAGCAGAGAGAGAGAGACAGTCCCAGCTACAGAGAGCGAGGGGCAGCATAGAGAGAGAGGAGAAAGGCCCCAGCTACAGAGAGCGAGGGGCAGCTTAGAGGAGAGACAGCCCCCGCTACAGAGGAGGGACAGAAGCGAGAGAGGACAGCCCCAAGCTACAGAGAGCGAGGGGCAGCAGAGAGAGAGAGGACCAGCCCCAGATACAGAGCTGAGGGACTAGCAGAGAGAGACAGCCCCAGTAGCAGAGACGAGGACAGCTAGAGAGAGAGACGGCCCCCAGCTACAGAGTGCGAGGGGCAGCTAGAGAGAGAGACAGCCCCCAGCTTACGAGAGCGAGGGGCCAGCTTCAGCTAGAGAGAGAATGCCCCCAGCTACAGTGGAGCGAGGGGCAGCTAGGAGAGAGGCTGCCCCCAGCTACAGAGAGCGAGGGGCAGCTGGCAGCTAGAGATGAGCAGCCCCAGCTACAGAGAGCGAGGGGCAGCTAGAGAGAGACTGTCCCAGAGCTAAGAGAGAGCGAGGGGCAGCTAGCTAGAGAGAGACAGCCCCAGCTACAGAGAGCGAGGGGCAGCTAGGAGAAGAGACCCCCAGCTACAGAGAGCGAGGGGCAGCTAAGAGAGACAGCCACCCAGACATACAGAAGAGCGAGGAGACAGCTAGAGAGAGAGAGAGCAGCCCCCAGCTACAGAGAGCGAGGGGCAGCTAGAGAGAGAGACAGCCCCCAGCTACAGAGAGCGAGGGGCAGCTAGAGGAGCGAGAGACAGCCCCCAGTACAGAAGAGCTGAGGGACAGCTAGAGAGAGAGGGGACGACCCCAGCTACAGAGGGGAGCGAGGGACAGCTAGAGGAGAGAGACAAGCCCCCAGCTACAGAGAGCGAGGGGCCCAGCTAGAGAGAGAGAGACAGCCCCCAGCTACAGAGAGCGAGGGGCAGCTAGAGAGAGACAGCCCAGCTACAGAGAGCAGAGGGGCAGCTAGAGAGAGACTGCCCCCAGCTACAGAGAGAGCGAGGGGCAGATAGAGAGAGACTGCCCCCAGTACGAGAGCGAGGGGCAGCTAGAGAGAGGACTGTCCCAGCTACAGAGAGAGAGGGGCAGCTAGAGAGAGACAGCCCCAGCTACAGAGAGCGAGGGAAGCTAGAGGAGAGACAGCCCCACGAGAAGAGCGAGGGGAGCTAGAGAGAGAGCAGCCCCAGCATAAAGAGAGCGAGGGGACAGCTAGAGAGAGAGACAGCCCCAGCTACAGAGAGCGAGGGGCAGCTAGAGAGAGAGACAGCCCCCAGCTACAGAGAGCGAGGGCAGCTAGAGAGAGAGACAGCCCCAGCTACAGAGAGCAGAGGGAACGCTAGAGAGAGGAAGACGCCCAGCGAGCGAGGGGCAGTAGAGAGAGACGAGCCCCCAGCTACAGAGAGCGGAGGGGCAGCTAGAGAGAGAGACTGCCCCCAGCTACAGACGAGCGGAGGGGCTAGAGAGAGAGACAGCCCCCAGCTACAGAGAGCGAGGGGCAGCTAGAGAGACAGCCCCCAGCTACAGAGAGAGGGGCAGCGACAGAGAGACAGCCCCCAGCTACAGAGAGAGGGGCAGCGACAGAGAGAGACTGCCCCCAGCTACAGAGAGAGGGGCAGCGACAGAGAGACAGCCCCCAGCTACAGTGAGGGGGGCATACTATATTCGGCTAGAAACAGGAGAGGGGGGGAAGGGTAGCAGAGAGAGGGATGGGGACTTTATCCAGAAAGAGAGAGGGCTCAGAGATGGACAGCCCACAAGTACACAGAGAATTCTGGCTGTATAGAGCTAGAGATAACAAGGACAGACACCCCCCAACTAGAGAGACAGAGAACCTCTATATTACACAGAGGTTATTATGTGGGTAACAGGCGTCCGACAGGAGCTTTACCTGCGGCCCCCAAACACAGGCCCCCCCCCACTCTCCCCACTACAAAGGGAGCGGGGATGTTGCTGGTGTGAATCTTATTATTATCGTTTATTTGTTAAGCGCCAACATATTCCGTAGTGCGGTACAATGGGTACAGAGTAATGTATGTTACATACAAAGGAGAACACACCTCTTTAACGAAGCATATGAGTAGCTTCGTGGCTGACACTATACACCTGATACACGGACCCTTTGCAGATGCACTTACCAGAACACCCTCCTACTGTTTCTGTACATTCTCCCTACTTATCAATTAGATTGTAAGCTCTGCGGGGCAGGGACTCCTTTTCCTTACGTTACTTTTATGTCTGAAGCGCTTATTCCCACTATGTGTTATATGATTATGTCACGTGTATTACTGCTGTGACACGGTATGTACATGGATGGCGCTATATAAATAAAGATATAAATACATACAGATACATAATGTAATCAGGGCCCTGATCCTAGGATCTTACAATCTAGAGGGAATAAGGGGCAATGCGGCGTATAGTGTCTGTTCGCTGTGGGACAGAGTATGCCTCAAGGTGGGGTATGGTCCAGCTGCACAGCTGATCCCATTTAGGTTATTGGGTGCAAATGTTAGGTTGGTCTTAGTGTGGAGTTTGGTCCAGCCGCACAGCAAGTCCCAATAGAGTTAGAGGATATGTGGAGGGTGGTAGATGTTAGGGGTATGCGTAATAGGCTTCCTTGAAAAGGTGAATTTTCAGGGAGTGTTTAAATGTCTGAAAGCTGGAGGAGAGTCTGATGGTACGTGGTGGAGAATTACAGAGAGAGGGGGACGCACGGGAGAAGTTTTGTAGGTGGGAGTGAGAGGTGGGAATCTGGTAGGTGGAAAGGTGAATGTCATGGGCAGAAAGGTAGAGGGCGTTTAGGGGTATATTTGGGGATCAGGGCTGAAATGTAAAGGGGCAGTGCTGTTGAGAGCTTTGTAAGTCAGAACTAGGGTTTTATATTTTATTCTAATGGATGTGGCAAGCCAGTGTAGGGATTTACATAGAGGCGCAGCCGGTGAGTTGGGCAGCAGCGTTTTGGATGGATTGGAGTTGCGAAAGGCCAACTAGGCGAAGGTTGCAACAGTTAAAGCGGGACAAGGTGAGTGAATTAGGATTTTGGTTGCGTCATGAGTGATAGAAGGGTGTATCCTTGCAATATTTCGGTGGTGGGGATGGCAGGACTTGGTGAGAGTGAATGTCAGGAAAGAAGGAAAGGACAGAGTCTAAGAAGCGGTTGGATAGGTAGGACATGAACCCAGAGAGGGCTGCGTCACATAGATCAATGGAGTGGAAAATGTGCAGAAGAAGGGGGTGATCTGCAGTGAAATCCAGGAGAATTAGTGAGGAAACGTGACCCTTAGACTTAGCTGTGGGTTGGCTGTTGGCCACTTTTGTTGGGGCTGTCTCAGTTGAGTGTAGAGCACAGAAACCAGATTGCAAAGAGTCAAGCAGGGAGTTGGAGAGAAAGTGAGTCAAGCAGTTGTATACAAGTCGCTCAAATAGCTTGCAGGCAGAGGGGAGAAGAGCTATAGGGTGGTAGTTACAGTGGGAGGTTGGGTCAAGAGGAGGCTTCTTTAGAATGGGACGTGATGAGTGCATGTTTAAAGGAAGATGGGAATGTGCCAAGATGAGAGAGGTTAAAAAGATGTTAGGATGGGACTTAGTGCGGCAGGGAAGGAGCTGAAGAGATGTGAGGGAATAGGATCAACGGGGAAAATTGTAGGGTGATGATGAGGGGAGCACAGAGACCTCATCCTCAGTCACAGGGGAAAAGGCGCTTAGGGTAAATGTAGGTGTGTGAGTGGTGGCAAATGGTGCGTGTCGAGCCTGATATGAAGAGATGTCATGTTTGGACTCTCTTATCTGTAAAGTAGGTGACAAGGTCTTGGACCATCAGGACGGAAGAGGGTGCAGTTAGGCAGAGAAGGGAGATAAAGGTGGCAAATAGTCATTGAGGGTTAGAAGACAGTGAGTATGAGTTAGGATCTTCGCTTCCTCCCACTCTGTGAGCTGCCCAATGACACTGCTAGTCACTAGTTTCCAGTGTAAGGAGAGGAGTGGGACAATGTTCACCGGATGCTCAGGCCCACGGCTGCAACGTCCAAGCAGTTTCACACCGACACAATGCCGAGATTTATTCCAAAGATCCATAGAGAGAATGGTCCAGTCCACAGCTAGAGGCGGAGATTACTTTGCTGCAAATAGAAATTAGGGGGAGATCACCCTCTTGTAGAGTGAGTATGTACAGTACAGTATGGGCCTTTGGCAGCATATGAGTATGAAATCACAAGTAGCAATTATTTCTCACATGCAAAACAATCTATAAATTCCCCCAAATTCTTTACAGATGGCAACCCCACGAGCGGATACGTGTCATATTTCTACAGACTGGATTACTTCCACATCTTGTCTGCCAGTCGGGAACCTCCATAACGATAACATCCACCCAGTACCGGATTTCCCCATTTGGGAGCAGCACATTTCCCGTTTTTTTTATCTTTTGTTTTTTTGCCTTTAATATAGTTAACAATTATGTAACCTTATTACCTCGTCCGGCGTCATGTCTTTCTAGTGTCCTGTTATCATGGCGCGCTGACCTCATAACACTGAGTCGGCTGAAGAGGAGATGCCGCGCATATGAGTGGCAAAATGATAAAACCGGTCCTGCATCCACACCGCGGCACTGGCTGAGGTACAATTCTATGTATGATAAAGGAACCCAATACTCATTGGTCCTGTCCCCCTTGACAGGCGCTTGTTTCTTTTATTCTTGTGTTTATACAGGTGTTAACTGATTTGCGTTATGCAGCGTTAACCTGAGAAATTGTCGTCAAATGTAATAATCACGTTTAGTTCTGTAGCTTTCTTTACATTGAACGCTTGCGATACTGAAGAAATCTTGACAATTTATAGCATAGTCTCGTGGAGCTGGCTTTGCATAGGTACCAACCAGAATATTTTTCCTGGGTCAATCCCATGAACTGAGTTTCGGCGCTGTGACAGGGCCTTAACCCCTGTCTAAGTAGGGCTCCAATTAGAACGCCTGTGTCTGGCTGATGAATCCAGCAGGAAGCTGGTTAATTGCAGCTACAGGCAATTAGCCAATCTCCACCTGGCTCATCAGGTAGAAAAGCCTCCTGCGTAACCTGCAGGGATCTCTCTAGCGCAGAGGAGGTGTGGGCTGATCAGAGAGGGGTCCCAGGGAACCAAACCCTCTATTCCAGGACGCACCAAAGCCTGAAAACCGCCAGAGTGTCGGACACCAACCCAGACTGAGGGAAAGAGCCCCTCAGAACAGGTACCGCTTTGGGCTTTGGGTCAGAGGCTTTGGGTAAGAGGCCGATCCTCCCAGCCCTGCAGATACGGACTGGGAAGTATGTCAGCCCTTACACAGGGATAGGCCTTTTGTTTAATTTGTATCCTGCCGTAAAACTGTATTGTTTGAAGATACGGCCTAAATAAAAGCTAATGTTTATATCCTCCAAATCTGTGTGTCCCTGGTTATACCTCTGCACTCATCTCTTAAAGGAACCTCCTTTCTTTTTTTGTTATTAATAATAATAAATTTATTTATAAAACACTTTTCTCTCAATGGGACGCAGAGCGCTGCACAGTTACAAAAAGGAAACACATAAGAAAACATTTGAGGTTATAAAAGAGGCCAAACATAAGAAAAGATAAAACTCCTGGATGGGACGGTGCTGTAGCTATTAAAAGCCAGACAGCTTGTGGTTCATTAATTAAATGCCCGGGTAAACAGGTAGGTGTTGAGCCTGTTATAGATTCCCAGAGAGGAGGCCTCTCGAACTGCACGAGGCAGATTGTTCCAGAGAGTGGGAGCAGCGTGGCTGAGAGCTCGGGCGCCAAAGGAAGTCACGGAGATTCGTGGAACTGTTAGGAGTCTTCACCTGCAGATCGAAGTGAGCGATTGGGAGTGTAGGGAAGTACTGTAGCTCTCAGGTAGCTGGGAAACTGGGCATGTAGCGCTTTGAATGTCAACAATCGGTCTTCAAAATCCAGGGGAGGAAGGCACAACACCATAGAGAAAAAAGAAAAAAAATCATACTGCGGATGTCTTTTAAGTAGTGAATCAAATAGGTGTTTTGGCTCCTTATAGAGGGCCTAATTACCGTGTGGTAGAATAAAATGGGCAAATCCCAAACTGTGGCTATATTAATGGGAACCAGAGGATAGCCTGGGAGACTGGTACCTCGGACGAAGAGAGAATTGGGCACAATCGCACAGATCAATTGAGAAAAATCTGTATCTATAAAAGGAGTATAGAATCGTACTCACAAGGCGTACATTCTTTAAAAGCATTAAATTCATGGACACTCGGTGCCGGGAGCATATCACCGTCTCCCCAGCCTCCGCATCAGGTATGGCTCCGACGGCCTACTCACAAATGGAACGGCGGCGGCTGGGGAGATCCTCAAAGTCCGAGGACATTTAAAAATGGCAGATGGCGGTGAGGCGATCACGGTTGAGTTATCCAGGCGCCGGAGCACCGGTAATTTGGCCATGGCCAAACGTCCTTGACCGGTGGCATCATATACACTGCGAACAGCATAGGAGATAAGACAGAACCCCCTTTTTCCCTTAAAGATCAACAAGAAACACCATATAGTGATTATGAAATGTTGGATACTGTATGGGGTGGAGGAAGTTAGGTGCATGCTTTTATCTTTTTTTTTTTAATGTTGGAGAATTCGAGGTAATTGTGATTATTTTCTCTCTACTTGGGTATTTCGGCATCTTTCCGTCCACAAAAACACCACAGGGAACCTGTACGTGCCGATGCACTCACTAAAAGGAGGTCATGAGAATAAAAGAGATGTGAAGTATAGTGGGTGGGTGTCCTTGGACCTATGACCTTTCAGCACAATCAGAATTAACCCTGAAAGTCCCTCCCGGGCAGAAACTCCTGCTCCAAAGGATGAGAAATAACAATTCACGCTCAGATTTTAACTCCGTTGGGACATTCTTTTCCTGTTTGTAAAAAGCTTAATTTTTGTCCTCTGCTGGATGAGTGTGCGGAAAATGTTAGAACGCAACTTTTTTTGAATTCCATCTCTCTGTGTCTCGTTTCAAGCCCTCCTTTCTTTTCCCAGCAGTCCCACTAAAACTCAAAATCCCTAATTTTCCCACCATGCTTCTTTGAATCATGCTACCCATCTCACACACTCCTTTTATTGTTCTTTACATCACTTTATCATTGGATCCGTCTTTGCCAAGTCCTCATCACTTCCATTCCATGCCATGCTCTATCTTTTCATTGTGATTCACCTTTACCTGAAGCACAGCAGCGCTTACATGAATAGTTCTCAATAGTTCTGTACATTTCCCTGAATGGAGCCTAACTTCTAAAGACACTGCCTAGTGTATGGACGGGTGTATATAAAACCAATTGCCCCTAGACAAGTGTAAGTTAGTAGCAGGTTATAAAACCACGTTATGGATCACCATGATAGTTAATGACATCTAAAGAAAGACTTGTGAGGTCCAACAGGTTTGTATCCCATTTATACTTTGAAAAACTCCCATATTGCCTGCAACAAATCTGCCATCTTTATTACAAACACACTTATCAGGCAGTACTCAGTCCTATGCACGATTGGCGTCTTGAACATGAAAACACATTTTTGTTATTCAAATTAACCATTAGACAGAAAGCGTTGGATTGTATTTCTGAATTCCTCTTTGGATATTCTTTATTCACTGTTACAACTTTTGAAATACGTATATCACAAACACAGACGTATTTTACACTTCTGCAGCAGTTTTCCTTGGAGTAAAATAAATAGGAACAAAAGTGAATTTAAAAAAATAAAATGTAAACAGGGCATTGGGAGGAGATGTGATGGGTGAGATTGGAGGATGAATGCATAAAACCAAATGATTGTTTTGCAAGGCATTTTAAACAAACAATGCTCACAACATATATATACAGTATATATACTTTCTCCAGATATATGTGTTGCTTATGATTATTGCTAGCAGAAGAGATGCAGATGCTATACGAATATTATTTTGAGGACACTGCATTTTTGTTTGTGATAAATGGTGTTTTCTAAGCTCAGTTTGGCAAAAAAAAAAAAAATGTAACCCAGGGGTGTTCAACTCCAGTCCTCAAGGGCCACCAACAGGTCAGGTTTTCAGGACATCCCTGCTTCAACACAGGTGGTTAGTCAAAGACTAACCCTGGGTTAACCCTGTAGCTTCCAGTGGAGGCTGCAATCCAACGTTGCTATCCTCTCAGGAAGTGGTACAAAAAAAAAAAAAAAAAGAGAAGTTATTCGCTGCCAGAGGTGCCAGAAACACATTCCTCGTCCCTTTGCTCCCTGCGAGCAACGCACTGCCGGCCTCTCTGGCAGCGAGAGCTCTGTTGCAACGCCATCTTTAAAGAAGCCCAGTTGTGCTGGAGGAGTTCAGTCCTGAGAAGTCGGAATACCAGATCAATACAAGAGAGGCAGAAACGGCATTAAGTGAAACGTGCAGCTTGCACGGAGGATACTGTAGTTCAGACAAACAATATGTTTATTCATATAAATTAATGTAGGTTGTAATACCTTTTAATGGACCCACACAATTCTTCATATATTAAATTATAGTGTACAGAGCTTGCAAAGCTTTATAGGTTTCTTATTCAAGTGTACAGGCCCTGTGAGCTTACAGGCGCTCTGTACACTGCACTATCATCTGTGAAGAACTCGGGTCCGCTATAAAAAGGTATCAAATCTGCTTTGCTTCAGGACCAATACGGATACCAGAACTTTGAGCTACGTTCCTTAATATAAAAACAGCAAAACGGTCATTAAAGAATAAACCCCCCACTAACAAATATAATTTCTCTTTAGGGTTAGTAGTGTATTGTATTTTATGTCATTCCACGGAGAAGAGATCTGGGTTACAAAAAGGTAGAAATGTGCGCGATTTACGTCTCGGTAATTACTCAAGGGAAAGAATAGCCAGGTTTGCAAGAAGGTGAATGTTCCTTGTGTCACTGAGTCACCCTTTGAAGTGAAGAACAGACTCTAAAGCCAGGAAGTCCTCCTTTCTGTGTCATGGTGAGAGGGACACTGGTCTCTCCCTGTGCAGCAGGAGAAACACACCCAGACGGGTTTCTATCTTATGCCACTATCTCACTATTCCGTGGGAGGGGCATGCGCAATTACTTATAGGTTTAGATCAGGTGTGGCCAATGGGCAAGGGCCAACGACAGGTCAGGTTTTCAGCACAGATGGCTCCATCATAATGAATCTGAAGCAGGGATAGCCTGAAAACCTGAGCTGTTAGTGGCCCTTGACCACTGGAGTTGGCCACCCCTGGATTAGATCTTTGGTCAGCTTAACGGTTTGAATCTGCAGTGAGGGACTTTCCCAGTGGAATAGACTTCTCGTGTGCCATGCTGCAGTGGAAAGGACTGGCAGTGTTGGTCATACATTACTTTGGTCACTGAATGACCTTGTGATGATTGGAACAGATATTGGCCTCTTGTCTATGTCACTGTGACGCTGCGGTACAAAGGGGCCGCATCAGTGCCACTGTCACCCTATGGTAGATGGGACAGACAAAGAACAGTCGTCTGAACCATTGTCCCTTACTTCTTCAAACCTGTTCCCGTTTCTATGGCGTTTACATTGATACTCTTCATTACCCCTTTACGGAAGGTTAGAGACTGCAGTACTAATATCTGGCATGTTGTACACTAGAGGTTCAATCCAGTTGCTAATGAGAAGGCAAAACAGCAGTATCTGATCTGGCTTTAACATCTACACATACCGCTCAGTTCTCATTTGCTTGTGATCAGAATGCCATAGTGGGAAGGGAACAGGTTTATTAACAGGATACATTCACCAACCTGTGAACAAGACCACTTTATCTACATTGAAAATGTGAGTGGATGGGGTGGCAAACGCATTATACAAAACAGGAAATAATGGTGGCAATAAAATAAAGTTTAGTGAACAAAAATAATTAAATATCCCCCATCTCACGTGTGTTAATATTTTGGTTAATTCTTCATTGGTCTTCTCATTGGTAAAATGATCACATTGTAAGACAGCTTGTAGATGGCACGGTTCATGTAGCGCGGGCAGGAAAGTATTTAAACCGGTAAGGATTGATAGATTATGGGGCGACAGTGCAGCAAAACTGTATAGGGCGGAAATTTTGCCGGCTTAGGCTCGGGCCTAACCGGCCTAATGGGAAATCTGACTCTGAATCCGCTTCTAGAGTGCACTTTAGAAGTGGGTTGTCACACTTCGGAGTTACTGGAATTGTCCCTTTAGAGTGACAATTGATTTATGAAAAGCTAGACTTAAGTCACCGCCAACCTTTTTATATACTTATACAAATAAGAGGCACCTGGGCTTACTAAACCATGCTCAGCCTTAGCAAACCTTAATATCAATTGAAGTGAATAAACCTTAAGGTGTGCAGAGAAGGATCAATGTTTATTAAATGTGAAATGCTACATAAGGCATGTCCCCATAAGTCAACCTAGGGGCACCCAACCCAATCACCTCATATGTCATTCAAATAAAGTCAGTGCTGTGGATTTGTAAAAACCAAACAATATCCAAAATATACTTGCTTAAAAAATGATAAAATGAAATTAGATCAAAACAAAAAACTGAAATACTGATAACAGTTCTATTTGGCTTTTTCTTGCTTATAAAAAGCATTGTGGCTCTCAATATTTCACCTAAAAATGCAGTTGCGCACACACACACACACACACACACACACACACACACACACACACACACACACACACACACACAGAAACTAAAACACAAAGCCACTGATACACACACTCTCCTATACACACACAGACACTTACACACACTCAGTCCCGCTCACTGCGAACATAATTCAAAAGCTTCAGACAGCTCAAAGAAGTATGGAGAGATGCATGCTGGGTATTACCCGAAGAGACAAGAAGAAGAATGAATGGGTTCAAAATCAAACCAAAAAAGTCTGTGACATCATCACAAGAGGGAAGAAATTAAAATGGCGGTGAGCCGGACATATCGCCAGAAGAAATTCCCATTGGACAAAGATGGTACTCAACTGGATTCCAAGGATTATGAAAAGACCAAGAAGAGAACCAAAAGCAAGTTGGGAGGATGAAATCAGAACATTTCCTGGGGCAACGTGGAGAAGAGAGGCTGTGACCGCAGGACCTGGGAGATCATTGGGGAGGCCTCATCCAGCAGTGGGGAGGCCTGGGCTGAAGATGAGGATTATCACTATCATACACACATTGTAGAAAGCAATCTATCTTCACAAATTGCTGTAGAGCCAGGAATATTTGACATGAAAGATGACTTTTCTTTATCTTATGAGAGTCTTGTAGCTTGTTTCGTCCCAGCTGTCACTCGGATGTTCAGAGCTGAGAATTCAATTGCCTGTGCCCTGTTCCTATAGGATGAAGCTCAAGCATCTTGATAACAGGTAATCTATACAGTGTGTATGTTTGACGTCATACTTACTGTATGTATAAATCTAAATTAAACATACAATAGATGATATATATGCATACACATTCACAAGCTTTCTCAGTATATTTATCCAGTTATGATGCATATATCAGCTGCCATGGTACCAACTCTTCCACAATAAACCCTTTAGCAATAAGAGGCATTACACATCTAAAAAATAAAATGTAACATTATTAACACATGATCAAAAGAAAAAAAAAAAAAAACATGTTTTCACAGCGACACATACAGCAGTGTATGGGATACAGACTATTTGTGCAACAGCAGCATATACAAAAGATTCTACTGAGTTTTGTTTTACAGACTGTTTTGGAAAAATTACACAACCCCCTTCTGCTGCTGGGGGGACAAGAAACGTACTCTATATTGCAAAGCAACACGGCGGAGGCGCCGCCGCCAGCAGCAGAAGGGGTAAAACAAGCCAAGAAAAGTTGGCGCGATTGACACACAAAAGCAACGTTGGTTTGGCCACTTTTCACTGGCACAAAGAACCAGCCAATGGACTTTCCATTCATTCTTTGCATGTTTTCGTTCCTCCCCCCATTCACAATTTTGTTACCTTCCAGGGGGGGGAAAATTGAAAATTTAGCTATCAAACTTGTCCATAAATTTTGCCGCTGAGGGTGGAATCATCCAATTAGCATAAACACAGTCATTGGCATATCTTGAAAAAACAGACTTATTGGCATCGAATCTCGGGATTGGAACGGGGCTTTCTTCAGGCCAGTTCGGATAGGATATGCCTAAAAATGAAAAGAGATCATTTGTTCTGCACTGAAGAACCCAAAAATATATAATAATAGCTTCACGTGCAGACAGTAAGGCCCTTGGCAAAACTCCCTTTGATCATAAAAAAAAAGACGAGCCATAGATGTTACTACAGAGACAAACAACCAGATGGGGGACTGGAGCACAAGGGTTGGCTTGCGATGTGGACATTAAGAAAAGTGCTCTATTGGTCGGTAGAGCCATACTCATTGTAGCCAACAATTACCTTCCAAGTTCTTTACCAAAAAAAGGTTACAGTTAACCTTGGGAGGTTTCGGTGTGGTAAAGAATTCGAAGAAAGACGGGACATGTTGTCTATTAAGGAAATTCCCTACTATCCAGATGCATTATTAGTTGATAAAGGGGTGATTTCACAGGACTAAAGGGATGACTCAAACGGAGCACATTCAATTTGAGTTTATATGCGCCCTTTATAGATTCTACTATTGTGTATTTTAGATTTAATGCCCTTAGCAGAGTATTTGATCTGTATGCCTTGGTTTCACATTGTTTTTTTCTGTTGATACCATGGGCTGCATACATGAAACTGTATAAAATTAGCGTAACGGTGTGAACCAGCAAATATGGCTCAGCGCCATCAACTTGACGCGATTATTTGAAAACATGGTGCAATTGTGCTCCACAAACTGCTAAAAGGTAAAAACGACTAAATTGGTTTGTTGAAATTAACGCAATGTTGATTTAGACATATCAGAAATATTCTTAAACAGTTTGTAAACTGCTTTGGGCAGGGACTGCACTTCGGGTCAGCAGCTGTAACTAGTAGTGGAGGAAACGAACGTTCTACATTGCTTAATATTGTGGAATACTCATGTATAGAAGGTAGAGGGCTCGGAATTCTATGAAAAATTAGACTAGTCACTGTGTGAGCTTATACAGAAGGAAAGTAGCTAATGGCCCTACAGATCCAGTAGTCTACCATCGGTCAGATGTCTCTGTAAAGCCGCAAATGTAACTTTCCATGGCAACATCAACGTCTAGTATCTGGGCAATGAAAAGTGTTTTTGAAACAGGAAGTTAACCAGGATATACTAAGAGGAAGTCCACCATGTTACTGCAACGCCATGCAAAACCAAAGCATTGCTGGCCTCTTCAGCATCAACTGAGCTCAGCCTTAATTTGTTGCAAGATGTGAGTTATTTTATTGGAGGTTAATTCACAATAATGCAAAGTCTTTGGTAAACCCAAGGAAAGTCAGCACATTTCCCATGTCCATGCATTGATGAGACTGTTCCCCCTTAATTTGTGTAAATTTGAAACACAGAATAATGGAAAATCCCAGGCCTGTTTCTTCATTGTGGAATAATAGAAAACCGAAGACAAAAAAAAAAGAAGGAGTTTTGGCAAGAACTATGCTGTCTCATGTCACCAACACAATAAGACATTTATACCAGCCACTGACATCTCAGAGACAACATGGCAGAAAGGATGTGATGAGTTATTTAGGGCTTTACAAGACATACTTGAGCTTGGCGCCTGGCTTTTAAGTAACCCACATACAGTATGGTTCATCCAGTCCATGTTTTTAAAGTAGGTTCTTTAGATTTAAAAAAGTGATACTCTAAACCTTCCCTAACAATATATAATGCTGTGTGGACCACAAAAATAATACATTATTGTAGGGATTATCAAACCTATCCGGGGGGATATACCGGCTGCACACAAGGTTACAGAGTAGCCAACATGAATTATACTAACAGGACGTTGGCTAGTCATTCCCAAATATGGTCTGGTCTGAGGATAGATATGAGAATGCCGGACAATCAATGTCTTTTGGGAAAATATGTTGGTAATTATGTGTTTGTTACTTGTATTGCATGCCTGTCTTCCATTTTGCATTTTTATGCTGAGAAATCTTTTGATGTCTTATAAATAAACAGTAATAATAACAAATAGGACCTATCCTTCGTTGTATTCATAAATATTTCTGCAGAGGACACAAGCAGCTCTGGGTTATGGCCAAAACAATAGCAGTTTGCAGCAGTTCAGTACAAATCATGTCTTTCTTCCACACTACTACTGGCCTTTCCGTATGTATTCATTAATCCTCCGAATGCCTGTGAACAGTGAGGGAAATACATACTGTACCTAAAGCTGTAGCACTCATCCCTTCAGGTGAATTTAAAATATATAAAGTATATAGTCTCCAGAACGATCGACCCATCTCAAGCAGGTTTCTACTAGCAAACTAGAAGCGGGATCCTTGTCGGAAGAAAGAATTAGAATTTAATGTCGAGGTTTGCTCTAATTTTGGGTCTACATGTTCCTACGGATAATTAAATAATGAGCGAATAATTATTAAAATGCTGATATGCTGGCACTCAAAAGGTATTATTAAAGTTTAGTGAATTACCCCCTGAATCCTTTTACCAATGTCTTGGACAATATGGTTCGGTCAAGAAAATCTCCGGCCACACGCGATATATAAATTATACAGGTTAAGTGCTCCTGTTCATGCTACAAAATAGCATTAAATAATTCAGTAGAGTAGCGCCTGTTCATTTTTCAGTTCCTTGGCTATAGTTTCCTGCTTGTTTTTGGTATGTATTGGTGGGTACATTTTTATACTGCTTATTTTTTACACCCTTTTATGTTTTGTTTTTGTTTCTTTTGAACAGAGCTGCAAAATACCGTCTGCAAACATTGGCATTTAAATATGAAAAAAAAAAAAAAAAAAAAAAAAATTGTAAAAAATAAAATTAACAGCTTTTCAAGCAAAGTTTGATTGATTTCATTCAGACACAAGCCCCTCGGAGGGAAGCAGAGTGCGAGAGGCGTGCAGAGAGAAATCACCCTCGTTTTACTCGATAGTGCAGCTAGAATCTAGTAAACGCATGGGAAATTCTACCATAGAGTTTGTTTTCAATCCAGGTGGAGGGGAGAGTTCGAGGGACAGGGGCATTGTTACAATCCACCAGAGGGGTCTCTTCTTCAGAAAGCCCGTCGTCATAGAGTAAGGAGTCTGCGGGTGTGGAAGCAGCCAGGTCTAAGTAATCCTGATAAAATATAAAAAGGAGAGGTTGGCAGTGGTTAAACAGAAAAGCAACAATTATGGTGGGCGAGTTGTCCACCCCACTGCAGGTAATGCAGAGACCGAAGTCAACTATAGTCTATTGGATCTGTCCATCCCACATTGGCTAACACAATGGAAAAAGGAATCTAGGAGCCGTTATGTTTCTCAGGCCCATTCCAAGGTAATGTAAATCACACAGGGATAGAAGAGAACTATTATAAACAGTCTGTCTCTATCAATACAGGGTCATGGAAAGTCAGAAAGGGTGTATGCCCCATGGAGTTTGCGGCCCCCCCCCCCCCCCCCCCACACACACACAATACGGACATCCCTATGAAATACGCGGTGAACTCTTCTGCAGCATCTAGAAATCGGTGGGTTGGTAAGATCAAGCAAGGTGACAAGGGACTTCTGATGCATTTAATCTTCTTATCTCACCAAAGGGGGACAAATATTAATATTATTACGCTGCAGGGGGGATGTAAAGTATATTATGTTGGGCACACATCTAACCACGAAAATGCTTGGTAGAGTGTGTCCAATGAGTTACATTACAAGTAGCAAGCGGTTTACAATATACTAGTAATTTGCATTTTATGTATACTGTACTTCTATTATATTGCACGAGTTTCTAATATCCTTGATAAATAATTATAGTGTTCACATATCTTTCCATCAGTGCCCTACAAACACACTCCTGCACTAAAGGTGAAATTCACCAAGTGTGTATATGTATATATGTATGTATGTATGTATGTATGTATGTATGTATGTATGTATGTATGTATGTATGTATATATATATATATATATATATGTGCACCCTGATCTGGCATCAACTTTGAAATTGGGGTGTGATACCCACACATTGCTGCTTAGTGAATCCCGTTGAAAGAGTTAACCTCATTCCCACTGGTTGTTCCTGAGACACAAGTGGATTCTACTTTAAAATCATTTCACATCGGGCACTGGACTCCTTTGGGCATTTCTGTGTCCATTGTCACAACCTGATCACACCTACCCTGCTTTTCACCATCATCTTCTCCAGTTCTTTGCTGATCTCGCAAAATGTTAGCCTCTTGTCTGGCTCCTGCTTCCAGCATTTCAGCATAAGATTGTACCTGGTAGGCGAGATGGAGCAAGAAAAGTGTCAACTTTCCATTACCAGAGTATACAGATGATACAAAACAATGGACGCTTCTCCTGGTGCGTTGTATATGTCCAGCCGCAATGTGCCACGGGTGGCAATATCCTTGGCTTCATCTGTAGATGCTTTACTTTTTTCCACCTAAGGTCCGATGGATTGTACATGCGACCCCAAATCGTTCTCACAACATCTACAGTACAATAGTGGTTTCCATGTGAAGTTGGGCTTCCGAGTCATTAAAATGGTACCATTGTACTCATCCAAAAAAATACCCACAACAAGCCCATGATGCCTCAGATTTAGTCCCAGAATGTATTATCCCAAGGTCTCGGTCTTGGAGTCTAAGATGTATTAGAAATTGATTGATCATTTCCTATTGGCTGTGCATCGTAATGCTCCAGTTTCACTTGTGCATTGTTTAGTACCGTGGTTTCCAACCTGTTTTTGGTTAAGGAACCGTATGTGAAATTCAGAGACATCCCAACCCTCTCTAACAGCGGGCCTGACATCAAATGCATTGCACATTCTTCTGTATTTGGTACAATTTTTAAATGATCTGAAAATTACAGAGAACCCTTTAGGGATGCCCAGAGAACCAAACGGTTCCTAGAAGCCCTGGTTGAAAAACACTGGCTTAGTAAATATAAATCTTTGTTTATTGTTATTAATCCCAACCTGTACCAAATTGCCCTCAAGATAACCAATATCTGGCAGGTTCCTCTTTTCTGCTACTCAAGGAACGTGGCAATACTCTTACGTGTCAAGTTTCCTTGTGTTTCCCCTATGAATGTATTCCATGTTTTGATGACCCTGTGTGTTGACAAGTAGGGGGCCCACTTACATCTCATCACTACAGTTCTCAGGCTTCTCCATTCTGTAGCCTGTTTTCAAGAGGTTGAAAAGTCTTTCAGGAGCAATACCCGGATATGGATTTCCTCCCAGGGTTACGATCTCCCATAGGAGCACTCCAAAGGACCACCTAGTAAGAAAAGGCCATAGAAAAGCATTGGTAACACAAACTGCAAGAGACTCTACTAGAAAGCACCTTCCCTTACTAAATCTGAAGGATTTAAATAGCTGTGCTGGTCCCAGGAGAAGTTGGGTTCTGTGCAGGTTGTGATACCTACTACTGGACCAGGATAAAAATGACACCTAGATATTATTTATGACCTTGGGAGACTGAAAGAGGTCTTTCTATCCGGTCACTTTTAAAGAGTTTATCTTCTGCAATCTTGAACACTAATACATTAAAGCGCCTATGTGGAAATGGTAGATTATTAGGACATTATTATCCCTTATATGGCAGGGGTGGCCAACTCCAGTCCTCAAGGGCCACCAACAGGTCAGGTTTTGAGGATATCCCTGCTTCAGCACAGGTGGCTCCATTTGCGACTGCACCACCTGCGCTGAAGCAAGGATATCCTGAAAACCTGACCTGTTGGTGGCCCTTGAGGACTGGAGTTGGCCGCCCCTGTTACATGGTGTTAATGGGTTCCAGTACCCGCTCGCCACTCAGGGGAAAGTGGTCAGTGAGATATTTTAAACACCTCATCTCAGGAATGCGCCAATTCAGGGGGTCCGTTTACCCATTTCTCACCTGAGAAACGCGTGGTTGTTAGATCAGCCACTTGTACGCCCTTCTCATTTGGTGCATTATTCTATTGTACCCTAGCGCTTCTCATTTAAGCAACACCTTAATGTAGCAAAGAATATCTATCTTCAGTGGCAGTGAAAGGGTTAAAGTTACTTCCCCCTGCCCACAATGGGTTGACTGGGTTTCCTTGTTCACTTAAGGAAATATGGGTCACACAAATCTATTGGTCTGTCCCCCAGATTGTCCACGTGAGGAATATGTGACAATGCCGTTATCAGGTGATTCAACCTGGCCTCGTCTTTTTGAGGGGGTTCAAAGGGGAAACTCACACGTCACTTTGTGTCGTGTAGATGTGATCAAACAGGGATTCTATCGCCATCCATTTAACTGGTATTCTGCCCTGCAAAAGAAAAGTACGCGGAATTAGGATGAATGCATTGAGCGCAGTGAAAGCTGCAGTTAAATTAACAATATTGTGTTTCTGAGCTCCAGAAGTTTAATGCTTAAATTCCAGGTTGTGACCCTGAATAGGCACTGTCTGATGGGAAAGAGGCATAGCATTGGGTGGCAGGTTAGAACCACTTGGCCCATTTCCCTGTCTGCTCCAAAACCTCAGACCTGATTTGTTCATTGGCTGTAATTCCGGATTTAGCCTCGTGTCGATCCTAACCGTGATCGAATTCCCTTCCTGTATTATCCTCTACCATCTCTGCTGGGGGGCTAATGCACACATCCACCACCCTTCTCACGTAGAAGGAGTTTCTCACATTTGCCCCAAACCTGTCACCCTCCAGTTCAGTCCGTGCATGGCCTATTGTTCCAGTACGTCTGCCTCTGAAATATGCTTCTCTCCTGTACTTAAAACCAAGTGTTTCAGCGTTTCAATGATCTTCTGCCTCTCTCATCTCCCCCCGACCTTTCATGGTGAGTTTTACAATGTGGACCGGGCACCATGTTAAAACCCAGTCTTTGCACAATCTCCAATTGATGCATGTCCTTCTGGAGGTAGGGTATCCAAAACTGAACACAATACTCCAGGTGAGGTTTCAAAGCTGTAAATCTGCTTTCAATACCTTTTCCTTGTATACAACCTACAATCCTGCCGGCTTTCCGCATCACTTTGTTACATCGCTCGCCTACTTTTAAGTCCGTTGAAATAATAACCCCCAGGTCCCTTTCGTCTTTAGTAGCTGATATTCTAGTGCCATTAAATCTGTATTCTGCCTTTGGAAGTTACAACAGAGCCCAGCTGGTCTAAGCCCGATTCAGAGCACTATTATAAATTGTTATCATACACTGCAACAAATATGTTGTTATTTATTATCTTGGACTTTTGTTCCAATTCAGGCTTTCAGAGCAACCATGTTGGATTTACTGTACATCGAAGGGTTGATGTTGTGATCGGACAGCTCGTGTAGTAATAACAAATGTACGTAAGTACCAGCACTCACTGTCTAATAGCTAAATGATGAAAACAGTTGTAATGCAGAATAAACATTTAATAATAAAACAAACCAGAAATAAATCAAATGTGTTTGCAGAAACCAGTATCACAAATGGGCATGTCACAAAGTGAGGGGTGGGGGGGGGGGGGGGGGAAGGAAAAGGGGAAAAAACATGAAACACAAGGAATATACACAAAAAACAGAAAACGGAAAGTATGCTAGGGGGGCGACGTTTCGAGGGACTACCTCTTCATCTGGCCCATTCCCCCTGGTCCAAAAGGTCCCAGAGGTACTTCCCTAAGCCTCCCTTCCCCTATAACTGGTCAAATCAGACACCCCTGAAAATAGATAGCAAACATACAGTGTAGGCTAAATACATCTAAACAGCTAATAGCAGGGCAGCAAGAATCCACTAAAGTCAATGCCAGTAGTTCAAGTACCACAAGAAACTGTGGGCAATGGTACAATAAAGGCTGAACACAGCTTGCAAGAAAGCAGCTTGCAAAGAGGCACCAGGAGTCCACAACAGTCAATGAAAGGTTAATGGGAATAGCAAATGAAGACAGTAATCAAACCCTCTGTGGCTCTGCTCCTTGTGCTCGTTCTCCGTTTTTTGTGTATATTCCTTGTGTTTCATGTTTTTTCCCCTTTTCCTCCCCCCCCCCCCCCCCCACCCCTCCCTTTGTGACATGCCCATTTGTGATACTGGTTTCTGCAAACACATTTGATTTATTTCTGGTTTGTTTTATTATTAAATGTTTATTCTGCATTACAACTGTTTTCATCATTTAGCTATTAGACAGTGAGTGCTGGTACTTACGTAGATTTGTTAGTACTATACAGGGGAATAAGGGTCCCCTTTTGTTCCGTGCACCCTGCAATTGCATAAATTTAACACTACCAGAGTGCTGTCTATCGTCCCCTTTTACCCTTAGCTCGTGTAGTAATGTAACAACCAATCAGAGCCAGGGGAATTCCATGGCCTTTTTACCTTTTTACAGAATTCTGCCCATTGCAAAGTGTAGTGAGATGGGTCATTATTGAGATTCAAAGTTATGGTCAGTCTTTGTTTAATGGCTACTGTGATCTCACAGTCTTACATCCAATTTTTAATCTGTGCTAATTTAGGTTCCCAGATTAAACAAGATGGGGAACTAGATGTAAAACATAACATCCTATCCTTCCTTTATCATTGGGTGAACTCCAACGCCGTTATGTGCCCTGACACCCCCTCATTCTCTGGGTTTATGGCTATGAAATATTACCTTGCTCCTCTTGACATAGGAGTCCTCTTCATACACATCTCTGGAGAGCCCAAAGTCGGATATTTTCATTTTGCGACCTTCCGCCACCAACACGTTCCTAGCTGCCAAGTCTCGATGGACAAGCTTGGGAGAGATGGCACAATAAGAAAATTATGCTGCTGGCATTACACCTGTGTATTACCCAGGGTGCTCTAAAATCCCAAAACACTATAGAAAGAGGGACAGCAGGGCTAGGTGTCACGGTATGAAGATGGATATGTGTAGACTGGTGGAAGATAGGAGAAAGGTAACAGACAAATGATACTCTCTCCCAACTGAGTCAGCACAATTACAGAGACATTGCCATAGGCACAAAAAGACAAGAGGCCATGTGCTCTAGGAATTTAGGAACAGCAAGTAAAATATGGAAAGGAATCTGCCATCGGATGTCATACTCTCCCCTTACCTTCATTTCTGCTAGATACTGCATTCCTCGGGATATCTGCCAGGCAAAAGAGATCAGGTCTCCCATAGTCAGAGCTCTTTCATCGGGGTTGTCCAGGTAGCTGGAGTTCCGATTGGAGTCACCACCCATGGAGCTGGGCCCCACCTTCCGGCTTTCCCTTAGGAAATTACGCAGGGACCCGTACTTTGCATACTCCACAATAAGGTGCAAGGGACCTGGGCGCAGAGACAGAAGGACAGGCATTATACGTGTAACTCAGTCATACCAGCCGTCACTGGCTTCACAAGACAACCAGGGTCTCTTGTAGATTAATATACAGTCTGGAGCTTGTTTCCACAGCAGTCTCTACATGGGCTGAAGCGTAATCTTTATGATATACATTGTAAAGCACGAGAAAGATGATTTATTAGTACGGGGGTGGCAAATTCCAGTCCTCAAGGGCCACCAAAAGACCAGGTATTAGGGATATCCCTGCTTCAGCACGTGGCTCAATCAGTGGCTCAGTCATTATGACTTAGACGCCTGTGCTGAAGCAGGGATATCCTGAAAACCTGACCTGTTGGTGACCCTTGAGGATGGATGGCAGTTGGCCACCCCTGTACTAGTATATGAATTGTAAAAATAGATGAATTAGTCATAATCCTCACAGTCATTTTGTGGTTCACACTAAAAGGGAGATTACAGCTTTGTATAGAAGTATACTTCAGAATGATATATACTGATTAACAATAACGTTTGTATGTTGTCAGTTATCACTCTTTGAAAACAAAATGACAGAAGAAATACACCAGCGAAAAATATCAGCCACCATTAATGTTCAAACTAATCAAAAATAAGAAGCGCAAGAGACGGGCGTCAGAATCACCGCGATGACAGAACAGCCGGCCGCAATGTGTTCGCAAATTGGTTCATCAGTGTCTCTAAGCAATTTGCCAAATGCATGCAGCTCGGCTGTTCCGCTGCACGTGTGACGTACAACTCTTCCTCCGTGTAGATGGTACCAACACCCCATGGATAGACGCTGTGGGGAACTAGGTAAAAGCGTGTGCGAAAGAGACCATGGCGTTCAGGAACTAACTGCGTCTCCACAAAGCAGGATCTGGTTCTCGTTGCACTTTATTCCCACTCCTGTCTCTTGCTCTCTTAGTTTTGGACTGGTTTGTTTCTGTGGATATACCATACAGTAAAGGTGGTGGCAGGAGGCTGTAAGCAATAGGAGGTTTGGGTTATTGTAACAGCGTGCTGTAACTTCTGTAGCACAATTAATGTTCATTTATCCAATACTGACTCCCCGTGTTCATTTTGTATGGTTTCTCCCAAGTACTAAACACTGCGGCCTTGGTTCTTGTATTTTCTCTTCATCCCATCACTGCTGGAGGAACCAGGCACGTGATTTGTTAAAGGCATCAGGGATACCTACCATCCTGGGTACACGCCCCATACAGTGGGATACCTACCATCCTGGGTACACGCCCCGTACAGTTTGATGACGTGTGGATGGTTGACCTGTTTCAGGAGGTTAAATTCTGACAGGAGGTCCCGGAGCTCACTCTGAGAGGCACTTTCTGCAAAAAGCATTCAATGCAAGAACCTGGGTTAAGCATCACAGTGATGAAGCCTACAACCCCCATACACTAAAGCCTGCTCAAGTACTTCTGTAATCAACACCCATTCCAATACAACCAAGACTGCCACCAGCAGATACAGCAACTGAAGTATCCTGCAAAGGGGGCATCAGCCACCTTGGTTAAAGAAAAGGTATCAAAATAGCTCAACTAGAAACCCTGGAACTGTTTCTGTCTTGCATTCTCCAATAGCTATTTGGTAATGACCAATCAAGTGGTCACTATACACCAGAGGAGGCCAACTCCAGTCTCTAGGGCCACTAACAGGTCAGATTTTCAGGATGTCCCTGCTTCAGCACAGATAGTGCAGTCAAAGACTGAGCCACTGATTGAGCCATCTGTGCTGAAGCAGGGATATCCTGAAAAACTGACCTGTCGGTGGCCCTTGAGGATGGAGTTTGCCACCTCTGCTGTACACTGTGGGTGCCATGTATTAAGCAGACTGCAATAATGCAGTGGGACTTCTCAATTATTTCATAGTTGGTGTCCCCTGAGGTTCTCAGGCCGTGTAGGTTTATAACAGTTCAGACCGCAAAGGATGGAGAAAACGTCATGGTAAAAAACTGCACAAATCTTACACACACAAAGCAGGTTTACCGAATACTAAGTTCCTACTGAATGCCCTGAAATCTTTTGGGACAGACACCTCTTGTACAGCTAGTCTTCCCAATAACAGTATTCCGTATCTTCAATGGTTTTATTACTGGCTGCCTCAAAGGGGGGACATTAGGAAGTTTCTCCTTAAAGCAGCTGTCCATCTATGTTAATATCTACACATTTTAATATATGTATCAAGCTACAGCCTTAACGGGCATAATCTCAGCTCTTACCTTTCAGCATTTTGACGGCCACGGTAGTGTAGCCAGCTTTCCCCTTCAGTCTGAATGCGGTCGCCTTAACCACTTTTCCAAATTCTCCTTCGCCAAGAGTTTTTCCGAGAACCAGGTTCTTCCGGGGGAATTCCCACTTTGGATCCTCCTAATCATCGATTAAGAACACATGCCATATTTACCAAGACATTCAGATGAAAATGGATAGGAAAAAGTCAAGTGTTTATAATGTTACATCTCCTATATGCAGAAAATATATTAAGATATATATAAAATCAAAAATGAATAGACGATACCGTTCTGTGGCTAACGAAAGGCTTCTTTTTGGGCGAGCTTTCGAGATACACTGATCTCTTCTTCCATAAGAAGAGATCAGTGTATCTCGAAAGCTCTCACAAATAAAAGCATTTCAGTAGCCACAGAATGATATCGACTATCTCTTTTTGATTATTAAGCTCAGCTAATACGGTACAGATACCCCTACACATTATATATTTAAAAAAACTCATTTATTTCCGGATGATAAACAAGACAAACTTCAGAATGGACCAATTCATCTCTATACGCATGTTGACATTTGATAAAGTATTGGTTTACACAATGTAAAGAAAGATCACATATTTTAGAGTTTACCAAGCACCCTGGTTAAAACCCAAAACAATTTGTTTACCCTTAGTCAAAAGGATTTTATTTTAAAAACAGGTGCCACGATTCACGGTCTTATCATTCTTGAGAGTTATCACTCTGTAGTTGCCACCAGTGAGCTCAAAGACAAATCAACTTGATGATACGAATCAAAACGCCAAAGAAAATCAACACAATCGCTTCACACCCATTGGTTTTATGGTGTCACAATCAGAGAATTCCACATACAAGGCCATTTGCAAAGTACTGCACTTATTGAGATCAGTGAAGAGGTTCTGAAGACCAGCAATATGGAAACCTTTGAACGGCTAATTAATTATGATTGTCAGTAGTATGGAAACAGCATTTAGTTTTGTTTTTTTAATGTGTTTGTTTGCAATAAAGGAATCTTACTGGTATTTTAAAGGTGTCCACTGAAACTTGGTTCTCCATGGAATCCAGCGAGGGGCGTCGGGCATTGGAAGAGTAGCTGACCGGGTATGACTGGGCAGGGCGGCGGAAAGTCATCTCAGCGGAAGCAATGGGAGGTTTGGGTGAGTTTTTATGGTAGCGGTGAATGAAGTATGAAGAAAGTAGCACCGAGATGATGAAAGAGAGGAAGACTCCGCACGCGATCACAGTCTTGCAGGTGTCATCACACAGCGGCACTGGAGAGAACAGGAGAGTTAGATTACATCGTGCTTGTTCTTCTGAACATGTTGCCACCAAGATATGTACCAGTAGTATTGGTCTTCCAAAGCCAGTTTATTGAGGCCCCACATAGCTTTCTGGTGAAATCATATCGTACATAAATCAGTATTATTTATACATGGCAGCCCGATTCTTCCACCACAAAGAAATACTGTGTGTACTTTTAGAGGTGATCAGTTTGAAATAGCATGACAGCATGTCCAGCACCGGTGCATTACTGCAAGGCAGGTCCATTAAGGATAGAAGTGTGCAAAGTAGTTCCGGAACATTTTTTTGAACATAGCAAACTTTGTACAAGTAGCGTATTTCATGGTTTCTTTACACCACGCAGTATGTAAACCTTTGCAACCCACAAATGCACTGCTTCTGCCCGATTCACAGTCTAACTTTATTATACAAACGGAGACTTTAAGGGTCATTTTAAATCTAGTACATTTTTAGCAAATGTTGCCATTTTTACAACTTGTCCACAGGTTTCCACCATCCTTTTGGACCCTTAATGGATCTCACTGCGGTCTTTCCTAAACTTGTGGGTGCCCAAACCCATGTCCCCCATGGCTGTCAAAGACTAATATTGTGAACCTAAGAATCCTTTAAGAAGCGGTAGGTAGAACGTATACCAGATGTAACATCAAGGCTGGAAATGGGATTCATGGATAGACTTACCCTCGATATTGTTCTTCTCACAGAAGCACTTTTGCGGGGGGAAGCAGTAACAGGTGCCGTAACCTGCCTTGATCCCAGACTGGGATCCTCTTTCGTGGCCTCCAATGATATTTGCCTCTAATCCAACACAGACACAGGAAATACAGTCAATAATGCGACCTCAATAATGCGACCTCTCGCTTTAAAAAAATAATAATGATTATCTTACTGGTGAGAATGAAAGTAACCAGAGACCATCTATTTTAAGGATGGCCACAACCCGTTTAAGCTTAACCCCTTCAGCGCTACAAGATCATTCAACACCTTGTTTTACAGACAACGGCATTCATCTAGTGGAATGGTTAAGGAACACTATAATTATATATTATCTCTAATAGCGCATCTGAGATCAGACGTATTTTAAGGAACCCCAACCCTCTCTAATAGCGCGTCTGAGATCAGATGCATTGTAAGGAACCCCAACCCTCTCTAATAGCCCATTCCCCTCTTCCTCTCACCCCATTCCCCTCTTCCTCTCACCCTATTCCCCTCCTCCTCCTCTCACCACATTCCCCTCTTCCTCTCACCACATTCCCCTCCTCCTCTCACCCCATTCCCCTCTTCCTCTCACCCCATTCCCCTCCTCCTCCTCTCACCCCATTCCCCTCCTCCTCTCACTCCAGTGCAGCCTCAGATAGAGCCGGATTGCTGCTTTTATCCTCCCTTGCTAATGGGAGCTCCAGCACAATGCTGAGGGGAAAAAAACCACCATCTATTTGCTCCACGCCCGTGACACTGCGCCGCCCCCCCCCCCCCCCCCCCGCCTGTCGGATCATTCCGTCTGCTGGGGGTGATCACACATCGCCCAGCAGACGGAGGCGTGCACACGCGGACGCACGAACGCAGCGTTGCGAAGCCCCCTGCGTGAACGCGGCCTTATGCCAGAAGACTGCTTAGTAAACATGTCACGTAACCCTTCCGCTTGTCATTGTCTGATTTAACACCAGAAATGGTTAAGACCGACGATGACCATATAACACTGTTTGTGATGCTGAATACATCTATACATTTCCATGACACTGTAGCATGCTCATTAAAACAATCAGTTTACTTTAAACCGCTCTCAGCGGCAACCCAGATCTCCGTCACAAGCTTCCAGACACGAAATGACATTGTTTTTCCTTGTGATTTCGACATGTTGTGAAACTGCTGCTGGTTCAGCGCTCGCTCACACGTTGCGTACAGCATCTCAATGACACTCCCGAGCTATCCCACCTCAGGAAGAGGATGCCAGAGACCTATTCAAATGGCAGAAATGGATAAGTGTGGAAACCACATCAAATAAATAAAGTCAGTTATGTAACTGACTTTTGTAAAAAGATGTAAGGCCGCTGCATTATACAATCCGTGTTGTTAGATGGTTCGTGTATACTGAAATGTGTTCATGCATTCGACCCAGTGGTTCTCCATCTTTTTTTGGTTAGGGAATCCTATAATTATATTGTGAAATTCTGCAGAGCCCCGGCCCTCTCTAAGGCTGCGTCCATGGTTACTGATTGCGTGCTGAGGCGTGCGGAGGCTGAGGGAAAGCGGATTGGGGGGGGGGGGGGCAGGGTGGGGGGGGAGAGGCAGTGACGTCACTGAGCTGGTTTGCCCCCATTGGGCGAACTGCTCACGTGACCGGCCCTGCGCTCCGGCAAGCACGAAAATAAAACATTTTGATTAGACTTACGCTTCCGCACGCCTGCGGAAGCGTAAGCGAGCCCCTGCTAAAGCCGCTCTCATTGCGGCTGCAGGGGCTAAGTGCCGAGCGTAATCGCGCCTCAGCATGTGAGATCAGATGCATTGTAAGGAACCCCAACCCTCTCTAATAGCGCGTCTGAGATCAGATGCATTGTAAGGAACCCCAACCCTCTCTAATAGCGCGTCTGAAACCCCAACCCTCTCTAATAGCGCGTCTGAGATCAGATGCATTGTAAATTCTTCGGTATTTGATACAATTTTCAAAAGACCTGAAAATTGAGTGAAACCCTTTAGTGACGCTCCAGGAATCCAAGGGTTCCTAGGAACCCCGGTTGAGAAACACTGATCTAGTGAATGGGAGGAAGAGTTTTAAGGTACTGGCCCATGAAGTGAGAAAATATTGATCCAATGGCAGCTTCCTTTATCATCCCCTGTTCTCTACTACAAGAAACTTGCATTTTATTAACCCAGAGAAATGTAACAGCAATTCGTAGACCCTGTTGATTAAAATATAAATCAGCCAGCATGCTAGACAGCGTAACCTTCTGAAATATGAGTTTTGTTTGGTGATTACCCCCAGAGGATTGCTTGCTGAACACGAGGGATGCTGCAATGAATTGGATTCTTGAATAATTTATTAGATTCATTACATTCTGGAGGAAATCATGGTGCTGGGAGGGAAAATCAGTTAGTCTGCTCATCACAGTGCAAGTTCAAACTTTTCCTTCCAAATGTAGATATACAATGAATCAGTTACTGTAACAGTCCTTACTTGTGCAGTCCTGGGGACATATTGCTGGGTCTTCGCTCTCCACCACATCACAAAACCCATTAGGACAGGTCACAATGCTTGGGGTGCAGGTGGAATAATTTCTAGTGATCCCTGTAGGGACAGAGAAGGGGAGTGAGGAAGGCGGTTGCAGGGTGACTAACAAATCAACAACAGTAATTAAAAGGTGCAATATTCCCAAAAGGAAAGGTTTGGGGGGGAGGTGGGGAGTAGGAGATTAACCTTACTGTATTCAATTTTAAACCTCTTCTCCTTTGCAATAGTGTAATATTGTACCATCCAGGGCGCAGAGTTGTCACTTGTTTGCAAGGACAGAAATACAGTACAATGCAAGTCATGCGGAGTGTTTAACCCTCTTGTTACTTATGGATAGAAGATGGTCCCATAGATCTGTGGTTTGGGAACCACTATATTAGAGGTTTTTACCTTCGCCATGTCCCTGTCTCCATTGGCACCTTCCAGTGGGGGCTCCCAGCCCCCCACACTCCTCACACTCAGACCGGTGCTTGCTCTCTGAACAGGACAGTGGGCATTCCTCTTCCTCCTTTACAGCTGTGGGAGAGACCCATCGGAAAAAGAATAAGTCAATACGGCGACAAGTTAGATTCAGCTTCATCTCACAAATGGCCTACAATCAGGTGCCTTAGATTCAGCTCTGCCACGCACACAGGCTACCCCAGGCCTCTTGAACTGGTCCTCCAGAGGGGCCAGATCCGTAAACACATTCAGGAGTTGAAGGGCAACAAGCTTTTTGGAATGTAATTTATATACGTTTAAAGTCCTGCAAAGTATTATATTTTAACATTTTCCAAGCATTTATAATATCTGTCCCATATGTATTTACATGACCGTAAGCGAGTTTGTGTGAAGACTTGCACCCAAATGCCTAAGCAAAGAGTCGGAAATCACCAGGAGCAGAACGTCCAAGGCCATATCAAAGCTGCCAGCTGAAGAGCCCCGGTCTGCACTTCTCTCTCTCACTATAAAACAGCCGTTAACCTCGGTTAACCAGACATTTTTAGGGAGAGGGGTTTTGAAATTAGGGGAGTTTCATAATGTTGTACTGTATATAAATATATAGATTTTCCCTAATCTCGAGCCAGCTGAGGCAGTTTTTTAGTTCTAGTTGAATTTCTCTGACACACACACAGACACACACACACACACAAACACACACACACACGAGAAATTCAACTAGAACTAAATAAACCTGCTTCCGCCTGCTTGAGATGCATGGGGATACTTCGACAAACTATTTTGAAAATCTTAGGGAAATGATGGCTGAAAGCGCAGAGGAAATTGGAGGAATTGCTAACAAAAAAACAGAAGAAGAAAATAGCAGGTGAGACGAAGCAGTTACTAAGGAAGCAACAAGATATAAAGCAATCCCAAGATGCAAGCACACCGATTAAATATACAGAGCTGCGCTAAACAATGGGCAAACATATAACGGAGGATGTCAAAATGGAGCTGGGATATGGAGAAGAAGACTTTGAAGTTGACAAAAGGTTTAAAGGTTCTGGCTGGGAAGTGGCAAATTATTGCACCCGAACAAGACGTTGCACTAACAATAAAAGGCGGCGCACTTATCATAAAGCGAGTTGAGGACTTCTACATGAAATGGTACAAGGACACGGGTAACACGGGGTCATAAATCCAGGACATGAAGAGCCAGAAGACACCACCACTGAGGAACCATGCATCCTTCCAGAAGTAGCAGCAAAGGCAATAACATCAACGAAGAATGAAAAGGTCTCAGGGGAAAGTGTTTTAACTACTTAAATGTCGAATGAATCTGGGGAAGAAGTAGAGAAATTCCTTGCAAAGCTCTTTACATGTTGCTTAAAGAACAGGAACATTCCAGAACAATGGAGCAATGCCATAGTTATTCTTATCCATAAGAAAGAAGACAAAGTTGTACAAGAAGGGATTTTTCAAAGTAATGAATACGATCTACTACTCATTGTAGGATTTGCCAATTACGAAAAAGCCTTTGATTCGGTCTACAACTCGATTGTTAAATGCATTAAAGCTGCAGTTCAGGCAATATCCTGCATGTGTGTCTTTTTTTAATAAATCAGTTCTGTAGTAAGAAAAAATACTTTTAGCATTTACTGTTTTAAAAAAAACAACTTTGAAAGACCAATTTTCTTGTATTCTATTTTAACAAGCATGCTTGTTCCTATAGCAACGATTTACATTCCCCATATTTAAAGATGTCGCCAAAGTTTGCCGATCAATAGACGGAGAATGAATTGACCGGCAGCTAGGCAGTTTTTTAGGTAATTAGAGATTTCCCACATGAAACTATTGAAGTAAAAAAATAAATTAAAAAAAAAAAAAAAAGACTGAACTGCAGCTTTAAGGTGACAACACTGAAGTGATATTTAATAAATGTCCAACTCAACAAAGATAAAAAAATAAATGGAACGGAACTAAAAGAGGTTAAAAACCTGTCTATTCTTGGCCAGCAGGTATCAATAGGAGACTGAAGATGAGATGGATGCATTTGAAAGAACAAAAAGACCATATTTCCAGGGAACCTTCCACTGTATCTCAAGAGCAATGTATTTGTCCAGTGTGTTCCGCCTGTACTAGTGTATCGATGTAAAACGTGGGCCAACATGCAATGCCAATACGGACGCTTCCGACATGTCAAAGTGATATGGAGAAATGTATGCTGGGTATTACACGAAGAGCCAGGGTTTGGAAGCAAGCCAAAGTCTGTGACATCACAAGGGTGAAGACATCTCTGGATGATGATGATGATGATGATGATGATGATGATGATGATGATGATGAGTGTCAGTGTGTCAGTGTGGCAGTGTGGCTGTGTCAGTGTGTCAGTGTGTCAGTGTTTCAGTGTGTCAGTGGCAGTGTGTCAGAGTGGCAGTGTGTCAGTGTGGCTGTGGCAGTGTGAGTGTGTCAGTGTGGCTGTGTCAGTGTGTCAGTGTGTCAGTGTGGCAGTGTCAGTGTGGTTGTGTCAGTGTTTCAGTGTGTCAGTGTCAGTGTGGCAGTGGCAGTGTGGTTGTGTCAGTGTGGCAGTGTGGCCATGTCAGTGTGGCAGTGTGGCCATGTCAGTGTGGCTGTGTCAGTGTGGCAGTGTGGCCATGTCAGTGTGGCTGTGTCAGTGTGTCAGTGTGTCAGTGTGTCAGTGTGGCAGTGTGGCTGTGTCAGTGTGTCAGTGTGTCAGTGTGGCAGTGTGGCAGTGTGGCAGTATGGCAGTGTGGCAGTGGCAGTGTGGCAGTGTGGCAGTGGCAGAGTGGCAGTGGGGTGATGTTGGGTGAGGTGCAGGGGGGTGAGGTGCAGGGGAGTGAGTGAGGTGAGGTGCAGGGGGAGGTGAGGTTCAGGGGGGAGGTGTAGTGGGGTGATGTGAGGTGCAGGGGGGAGGTGAGGTGCAGGGGGGGGAGTGTAGTGGGGTGATGTGAGGTGCAGGGGGGTGATGTGAGGTGCAGGGGAGTGATGTGATGTGAGATGCAGGGGGGAGAGTGAGGTGAGGTGCAGGGGGGGAGGTTCAGAGGGGGTGAGGTGCAGGGGGGTGGGATGTGTGTGTCTGTAGGTGGGTATTGTGTGTTATGTGGAGGGGGAGTATTGTATATGGGTGAGGGGGAGAGCTGGGGGTTTGAGATAGAGGGCGAGTCTCGCAAAGGTTGATGATGAGGGGTGCAGGGGGAGATATATGAAGATGATGAGTGCTGGGGGAGATATGAGGATGATGAGGGGTGCTGGGAGAGATATGAGGATGATGGGGTGCTGGGGCAGATATGAGGCTGATGAGGGGTGCTGGGAGAGATTGATGAGGGGTGCTGGGGGATATATGATGATGGTGATTGATGATGATGATGATGATGATGATGATGATGATGATGATGATGATGATGATGATGATGATGATGATGATGGTGATGATTTGACCCGTGCGGCCCGAATCTGTTTTTCTTGGAGCATGTCGGCCCTTCTCGCTTTACAAGTTGTGCAGGCCTGCTTTAAGCCACTTTATGAAAGGAAAATGTAGTTTTGCAAGAGTTGTATAACACATTTTCATTGCTTTCTCTTTTTTTGAACTTCCCTTATAAATATTTGTGCAATATTTAGCACTACATTTGTTTTCATTCTAAATAGACAGATACAGCAATGTTTCTGGAGATGTCTACAGTGTATATATTTCTAATGCAATGCTTCCATCAATTGCAAACATGAGTTCTAATTAGGAGGTTTGGGAAACTTTGAGGTGACCGAAGACTTAAAAACCACACATTATTAAATTGCACAGTGTAACTTTATATTAAACCACCACATTAATGCTTACAATATAATCAAATCTACTTTTCTTGCTCATTCTAAACTTTGTCTCTGTAATGTTGCTGTCTGCAAATTAGGATATGAACTCAGACGGCAGGGATAGGGAGTGATACACCAACCCTGGCCTGGGATGAGAGGTCTAGAAGTGCATGGGTAGTGATGTCTGATTCAGGGTTGAGGCAGGAAAGAATGGTCAGGTCCAGTTTTAGGGTTGACAGAGGCAGCAGGCAAAAATGGTCAGCTCCAGTTCAGAGGTTGAGGCTGGCAGAGTACAAGGCAGGGATTGTTGGGCACAGGTTCAAGGTCGAGGCAGGCAGAGTACAAGGCAGAGGTCACAAAGAGATCAATAGAAAGGACAGGGAAAAACACAGAACAAGGAAGCAAACCCAGTATAATAATACTTTGCACTGACACTGGCTTGGAGCAACTGGCTGCTAGTTAAAGCCCTGGAGCAGGCGTAGACAATGAGAGTCATAGCTAGACTGACTTCCTATTTAGGTGGCCATCTTACAGTAGTTAGGGCAAGAGCTTCCTGGTCTCTCGGCCATCTTGGCTGCAGAGCAAATCCACACTCCTCTTTCTTACTCAGTTATTTCCCTTAGCCTATTCTTTATCATGCACTTTCTTTGTTCCTTATTAAATATGCTGTGAAACTGTGTTGCAATTGTTGGGGATGGTCTATCATTCATTTGCATATAGTTGAACTCTTCTCATGTTCTGGAAAGCAGCTTTAGAGCATATTGAATTGGAACACTAATATACCTTAGCTAAGAGACACTTTCTGGCTTCCTTACATGTACATAGTTGTCTACATGTAATTGAGAGTTCTGGTAGTGTGCGCATACTGTGGTCCCTGCAAATAAGATAAAACAGTTAGCCCTACTTGGTGGGAATGATCAGAAGTCATGTTTTGCATCAAACAAACTCATGTGGACACATTTATTGCCCCCACTACCAAAACTAAATGCACAGAAGTTGAGTTACTGTAAAAAATACTATAAAAATATTAAGTTAAAAAAACGTTGAGTACGTTATTAGCCTGTGTTATTGAAATGATATACCCTTGTAATTACTAACATATGTTATTTACAAAACATTCCCTGATAATTGCTCCTAGATTATTTTTTGTAATCAAAGCAACTTGTTTTGCTGTAAAATACGAGCCAGAGGAAAGAATTTTAAACAATCTCGAAGAATGCTTTCGGCTTACTGCTTCTCTGATATGACTTGCTGACAAAAGAAAAATAGGGAACAGCACTACAATATTTTGCTTCCAAATGAATAAATGTGTGGAAAGCATATGCGGTTTTAAAACAGTAAATATATAAAAAAAAAATCTCTTACTGTTTTAGGGTATTTTTAATCAATTTCTCTCGGATATGCATTCAACCTGTATAATCAAAAACTCTCATGTAATCTGTCCCCACACAACAGTGTAGAGCAGGCCTGCACAACTCGTAAAGCGAGAGGGCCGAACTGCTCCAAGGAAAATAAATTGGGACGCACGGGTAAAATCATCATCGTCGTCGTCGTCATTGTAGTCGTCATCAGTCATCATCATCATCATCATCACTCCTCCAACACCTCTCATCATCATCATCATTCGCATATATCTCCCCCAGCACCCCTCATCATCATCCTCATATCTCCCCCAGAACCCCTCCCTATAAACCTTTGCGATACTCCCCATCTATCTCTCATACACCCATCTCTCCCCCTCACCCACTGATGATGATGATGATGATGATGATGATGATGATGATGATGATGATGTGCATATGTAACTATTTCCCTTATTCCTTTAATGGCTTGCTAATGTAAAGCCTGGGAGCAACATGGACTCAAATAGCATCATTTGTATCTCTCGCCTCTTTGCATTGACGTATCAAGCACTTTGCTCCAGTTTTCCCCCCACATGGGTCAGCTTGAGATTTTGGGACTTTCAGGAGGAGGCGTTATTGAGCAGTTACTTTTACACACAGATTATAATGAGTTGTATCAAACTGCGCATTGGCCAAGTTTAAGGTAAGTTTCTGACTTCAAACGATCTGCTCCAGATGTAATGCGTCTGTGCTTCAGCAGACCATTTTCAGTGAGATTAATGTTCCCTCTTAGGTGGCATTAAAGCTGCAGACCAACCAATATCCTACATGTGTTTTGTTTTTTTAATAAATCAGTTCTATGAGAAAATACGTGTTTAAAAAAAAAAAAAAGCTACAACTCTGAATTACATCTTTAATGTATTATAATGTAACAAGCATTTTTTGTTTCTACAGCAACCAATTACAAAGTCACATCCCCTTCCTCTTCTGAAACAGGCCCTGGCACATCCCTATGTGAACCCTGCCCCCTCTCTAGCAGTGCACCAATTGTATCTTGTGATTGTCTGGTCACATGATCTTCCCCTCAGAACTTTGCATCTTTGGTCCTCTTCTGCTGCACTGACAGCCATTTAGTGAACCCCAGATCCGAATCTTCACCGATAGATCACAGGAGAACGGATCGATCGTCAACTTAGCTAATTACTTATTGATTGTATTGATGCACATATTAAAGGGGGAAGAAGAAATGGCAGCTTGGCCTGCTGCTTTAAAACATAATGTAAACACCCATACTCACGCATTCCCTCTAACACAATAGTGATTTGAGTCTTGACTGGCTCTGTGAGGGGCCGGTCTGAAGCCAGCACTGTGTACTGCATCTCTTTGCTCTCGTAGGTGAGCAGGACAGAGGAGTCATTGACATAGAGGATCCCATAGGTTTTGTCCCGTCCCTGCAGGATGCCGATTCCCTGAGTGGTATTTGTCAACTGCAACTTGTAGGTGACGTTGATTCCCTTAAACAGCATGCAGTTTTCAACGCAGACGTTCCCGATCTGGGGTAGAAAAGGAGCAGGGATATCAGATGCAATACATGCACAGTCTGAATAAGAAGAATACTTTATTTTAATATAGGCAAAGAAGGGCGGGGGGAGTGGGGAGTCGTGCTGGAGAGGGAGTAGGGTGGTGTGATACCTTTTATTGGACCAACACGTAGTTGATATGTTACAAGCTGTCCAACCTCTCATGGTCCTTCATCAGGTATGACAGAGCGATATGGCTCTGCTACGCCTGATGAAGGACCCTGAGAGGATGGAAAGCTTGTAACATATCAACTATAATTTTTTATTATTATTATTACTCCGTGTTGGTCCAATAAAATGTAGTATACTCCTTCCTCCCCCTCCCTCCCGCGTTACTTATTTTTTATATAGTGTTACTATTATACAAAGTGTTGATCATGTGTAGACCAATACAGGCAATGTGAGTCCCTGTCACAAAGAGCTTACAGTCTAAGGAATATTTAAATTACTTGCTCAAATAAAATAGTTCAAACAAAAAGCTTGTGCAAGTAGGCCAGCCTTATCTTTTAAATCCCAGTCATTGGTTAGACACGTTAATAGCAGCGGGCCTGCATTGCATTGCAGAACATTCCGGCAGCAAAGGGGTTAAGCTGCTTTTTTGTTCGATCATTTTTTGTTAAATTATACTTTTATTCTATGTTTTTTCTTTTTCGGGGGTTCTCAACGTTTTCCTTATCGGCCGCATCTAATGTTTATAATAATTTGCATGGCCACTTACATCTATCTACTGTATATTTATATTAGAGGACATGAGGCACTCAGAGGAGCTTCTAGAACAATGAAAGAGAGTTTATTAGATCATCGGCCGTATCGTATCCCAGGACCTGTCTCAAGAGAACAGTCAACATTACAAAGAATAGTTCTGTACTGTTGTTAAATGACCAAATTACTCACTGTGACGACTCAGGAGATTCCTTCCTCTCCCTCTCTCCCATCTCCTGTCACCCTTTCTATTCCTTCTCACTCCTCTCCTTCACCTTCTACCTCTCTCCCCTTGCCGCAGCGCGTTCCCCGCAGGTCCCGCATACCCACGCGCTCCCTTAACCCTTGCCTTGCTCCTCCCCGCTCCCTCTCCCCCCGGTAGCTCCGTTACCTCCCCCTGTGGTGCCATCCGTCCCGTTGCCTCCTCCTCGCGTGGTGCCAGTGGCGCTCCGCGCGCCTGGTGACGCGTCCGGTGCGCACGTCCCCTCAGCCCACGTAGGACGCGCGTGCGTGCTCCTCCCTGCCCTTGCTGGCCATCGCGCGGGCACAGGCCTCGCGTGCGTTCCCCTCCTCTTGGCTCCGTCCCCCTCCTGCGGTCTTCCCCTGCTCCGTGCGGGCCGCGCCTGTGTTGCAGTCTGTGCGCGCGCATCCCCAGCTTACAGGGGCCGCGCGCACAGACTCTTCTTATCAGGTTCCCCCTGTCTCCGCCTCCCAAGCTGTACAGGCCATTCCCCTGACTGCCCCTTCTGTCTCCTTCTCTTCTTCCCCTGACCTATCTCATGCTTCTCCCACTTCTCTCTCTACTCCTCCCCTCTCTGTCATTGGTGCACCTTCCTTTATAAACCCCTGTCTGTCTATCTCTTCCTCGCTCTGCATAGTTCCTGTTTCCCTGTGTGTACCTGACCTATGCTGTGCTCCCTCTTTGCTCCTGTGATACTTTGGATTTCCCTGGCTTTGACCCCTGCTCACCCTGGACTACTCTGCTCTCTGGTATCCCTTGAACTCTGCTACACGTACGACTTCGCTGACCTCTGGCTTCCTAGGACCTGGCTTGCCCTCTGACGACTCTACCCTCTGGATCCCTGGACATTGGCTAACGGACACGACTATTCTCACGGACACTCCCCAAGCGTTGCAAGTATACTCTAACAACTCTTCCAACAGGCCCAGCAACGCTATACCACACTCCGGGCTTGCTCCCACTGCTGTGGGTGTGTGGTATCATACCGTTCCCACCTCAGTACTGGGGTCTAGCTTGGTCTGCGGGCATACAGGCGTGACACTCACAGCATGCACACAGAGGAGGTACATATATATTTTACAAAGCGACAGATTTGCTCTACATAGAATACGGCCATAAACCTCTTATCCTTGCCCTATAAAACGTGCATTGCCATGTCTGCCAATATACCAATTAGATTGTAAGCTCTTTGGTAAAGACTGCTTTCCCCCAATGTTTACTCTTATACATTATGCTCTTATTTGTATTCCACTTCCGGTATTATGGCTTATATAATATGTCTTTAATGCACTGGGTTACACTAATATATATATATCTATATATATATAGATATATATATATATATATATATATATATCTATATATATATCTATATATATATATATATATATCTATATATATATAGATAGATAGATAGATAGATAGATATATATATAGATACAAAATGTCATTACAGGTGGCCCTCGTTATCCGTCGCCAGGAAATGCATTCCGCTGAACGCGTTATTCGACGCTCACCACCGCTGATTAATATTGGATCCGCAATCCGACGGCGGTTTGTGGGACGGATTCCGGCGGATAACCGAGGGCCGTCTGTACACATTCCCCAAACTGCTTCATAGGGGAAGGTTTCCACGGTGTTCAAATGTTTAAAGAGTAAGTGTGCGCACTGTCACTGGTGTTTTGGGTCTAAAAAATAAATAAATTGTGTTTTTTTGTTTTTTGTTTTAAACAATATGGGGGAAACACCCCACACAATAGGCAGGAAACGTTTTCGTTTTTTACACATTTTGTGACATTTTTGGAACTTTTTCACAAAAGTTTCTGAACTCACAAGTTCCAACTCGTGTGACTTGAATGTCCAAACCAAGTATGAAGTTTGGAAAGTTTGGATTTCGAACCCATTCTTATTGGGAAAAAATTGAACATGTCAAAAGTGTGCAGTGAAAAGTAATTTGTGTTTTAACCAATTGTAGCCCTGCTGAATGCGGGTATTAGCCATTATATTACTACAGGTCGCTAGCGGTCAGTAGGGAAAGAGGAACATGGTTGTCTCAAGAGTTACTTTACCTGCGTATAGCGGTCAGCATTACGGTTGACAGTAAACTGGTAGGAGATGTTTGAGAACTTCATTTCCACCATGAGTATTGTGACATTAAAATACAACATGACTTCTCCCTTCGGACCGGGGAACTCGGTGTCATTCACCCGGACGTTGACCTGTAGGGATCCGTTCCTAGTAATAGGCATATTTTTGTTCAGAACCAGCCCTGCCAGAGAGGAAAAGGGTCCGCAGATGAAACAGTGTGTCCGGATGAATCAGAGTTCAAACAAAGCAGCACCTCTACATACAAAGCTCTTCATATCACTATGCAGACACTTTGGGGTCAATTTTTTATACTCCAAATTGGCCATTTGGGATCTTTTCGGATGAAAGTCCCTATTGAAGTCAAGCAAATGGCTAATTCGGATTCTATAGAATGTAACTATTTGTGTCTTTGTAAATGCAAAGTGATGTTTGTCTTCATAAATCGGCGAACTCCATATATATATCTCAATGAATGCCCTATGGACAGTTATTAGGCTTTAAGGAGTGGGCAACTCCAGTCATCAAGCGCCACCAACAGGTCAGGTTTTCAGGCTATTCCTGTTTCAGAACAGGTGGCTCAGTCAAAGAGTCTACACAGGGTTATAAGGTTTCTGCATCATGGATCAGATTTTTGTGGGACAAAAACCACATCAAGGAGAAAAAAAAAACATGTATTAAAAGCACAGAGGGGGTGTTACAGAGCCAAGAAGTTGCATTCCAGTAGGGGGGAAAGTGCGTGTATCGCTAGAGTAAGATCGATTGGGAAATGTACAGCACAATTGCATCTTCTTGTCCAGAATAGAGATCTTTTTGCACCAGTTTGTGAACCATGGGAAATTAGCCCCTTTTTGGCAGCGAAAACATTTGCACACGTTTCAAAGTTCACAAGCAGTTTGCCAACTAAAACACAAACAAAACCTCTGTCTCCCTTCCTTCCTACCGGCCTGACACCCAGCTGGCTAGTAACTACCAAATAACAGTGACTGAGTAGGTGCTCAATCACTCATAGCCAAACCGAATCTCAGCAAGTTTGTGCATCGCTAGTCCAGAACCCCCAGGCCTCTCTGATTTTCAGTCCTTGGAAGCCAAGATCTCTGCATAAGCTACGTCCCCCCCAGGTTAGAACCCCGAACTGTATCAACGCCTCCTTACTGTATTCATGCAGCGTCCCGCGCACCAGGTTGTCACTTGGCCCGAATTTCATCTCTCGGAAGCTGTGATCCACCCGGAAGTTTTCTAGTATGAATCGGTCGCTGGTGACGATGCTCTCGGTGTATTTCTTACGGCTGCTGTCTAGGGGGAAGACCGGCGTGGAGTCAGCGTCACACACTGTAAGCACCCCAAGAACGGTCCCCTGCGATGGAGCAAAGAGGACACACCGTGAAGGGGCTGAGGTGAATATGGGGTGCAGTGCACGGCTGGACAACGTCGCTGCCATAACGGCCTGAGAGGAGAGATGGGCAGCTTTTGGGTTGACAGTCAAATCCGCTAAGAATGTGGCATTTGCTGTGGCTGAGAGAGAGAGCTATTTCAATAGAGCCCCAAATTATATATATATATATAGAGAGAGAGATATCTATCTATACATAGCAAATGGAAATATTACTGTATGCTCATTTGCATGTCTTAGACAGGTCTGCAACCCCGCCTTTCACCATTATCACCCAGCACACAGCACTTCCACTGCAGCAAGGGATTCTGGGAAATGACATAGATAGACATCCCCTCCAAACAACCTCCCTTCCAAACAACCTGAGGAGAGATACCCATGCACAAAAAGGAGCACACCTAAGATTCCTGGGATATATGTTAATGGGAGTAACTTAAATATACTTTGCATATTTTATTTGCATATCTCCCAGGTGTGCCTTTTTGAGCACAGGTGCCTCTAAATGTTGTTTGTTGGTGGGTTACGGTGAGATGTACAGATAATAAAACACTTGGGAATCTAACGAAGAGAGAATCTCTCACATTTTCCATGCGCACAACCACCCTCCCATTTTGCCCCACCAATCGAACGTTGATAGAAAAAAAGGTCAAACATTCGCCCCTCTCGCCCTGCGAGCGCCGGTATCCACGCGTGCAATATTTATTGAATGTCAACAAATCGCCGTGCGGCTGTAATTAGGCGAAGATTCTGATCTCCAACCAATGGGAGGGGGAGGCGGGGATTAAATAGCGTTCAGCTGCACGAGGTCTGGCTAAGAGCGGAGGGGAAACTGTAGTGCGGCTGTGGCAAATTGCACAACCTAAAACAAAAAACACAATAAGGATCAAAAGAAATGATAAAATACTTGAGGGAGGTTCGAGCGGCAGCTGCTAAAGCAGGGATGGCCAACGCCCATCCTCAAGGGCCACCAACAGGTCAGGTTTTCAGGATATCCCTGCTTCAGCACAGGTGGCTCAATCAGTGGCTCAGTCAAAGACTGAGCCACCAAGTGTGGCCGAAACGTCAGTCATTTTGTTGGCAATAAATTAGTTTGGAAAATTCAGTGGCGCCCTGTTCTTTATATTATATGTATATATATATATGTTCCTTATACCTTCCAGAGTATAGGAAGGTGCAGAGTATCGTTTTACATTAGCAGATTCGCCTTCTATGCCAGGGGGGCTCAACTCCAGTCCTCAACTGTCCAACAGGTCAGGTTTTCAGTATATCCCAGCTTCAGCACAGGTGGCTCAAACAGTAGCTCAGTCGAGCTATCTGTGCTGAAGCAGGGACTGATTGAGCCACCTGTGCTGAAGTGGAGATCTCAGTTAATACCCAGTTATTTTTTTATGAAGGCAATATTACTATCATAGCAGGATATGGCCCAACTCTAGGTGCTTCTTATTCATACAAGAATCAGTAGCCAGTACCAATCTACTGAGCATGAATTGGAAAGCACTGCAGAGAGACACTCGGGTGTTCACAGACCCCTGGGTAACATGAGCGGCCAACTCCTCAGGTCCTTCATGCCAGGGCAGAAACATGGGAAAACTTGAATGAGCCAAAGGTATTTGATCTTACACCTCTTCAAGCTGCCCGTCCCGTCTTAAGAGACGCAGTTCTAGCAGTATCTCTAAGCCAACAGCTACTACTGAGCTACTAAAAAGTCAAACAGCTTACCTGTAACGAACGTGAAAACTATGCTCCTCACGCATGCTTAATAAAGCTTCAGTCCCCTCCATCCAGATGCATTCTCAGAACAATTAAATAGAAAATACAAAAAAAAAGGAACGTTTAAAGATACAATTAAGGACCACAAACGTCCCCTTGAATGGAGAAATACTTCCAAAAAAAAAAAAATTCAAAATCAGCTGTTTAAAAAGCTGGTGTATTTATCCCCAAAGTCTTCTTCTATTTAGATGTGAAATGCCGCACAGAAACGAGTTCCCGGTTCTGGAACGTGTGCTCCGTTTCCCGGCTCCGGGCGGCTGCCGTTCTGTAGAGGGAACACAAGATGCTTTGCTTCAGGTCTCACTTTTTTCCTTTCCTGTCAGCACACCACAGCAGCCCTCAGAGTGGAAAAAGCGCCGCGACCCATGCTGACTGAGCAGTCAGTGACTTAGCAGGCATGCGTCGCAGTGTAGCCATGGTGACTAAGGCAAGCTGGGTTGTGGGAAAAGAGAGGCAGCATGGTTTCGCTGCGAAGGTAACATGCAGTCAGAGCTTTGAAGAGGTTTCAGATTGCATCAAAGCTCTTTAGAATCACATTAGCCGTGGATTAGAGCATTAGCAATGACGTAATGAAACGCGTAGGGGAGGCAAAGCAGCACCAGGCAAGCATTCCCAAGCACGCGGATTATTGGCACTTGTATAGAAGGAATTAGTTAGTAAGGAATTTAGAGCATATATACTGGATCATTAACCCAACAGTGGATTTCTCTTACACCACCTTCAGAACAACGCCAACGTTTTAGGATATCCATCTTTGCTTTAATATATCTGGCCTGAAGAAGGAGGACAGTATAATTTCAATCAGTTTTTTTTTTTGCCAAGTCGGCCAACTGGAAACATCAATGTGAATCACAGTTGTGTTGTTGTGTTGTTGTGTTGTTTTCTTGTGGACACCGACACTGTAAGTGTTAGAAGGAACTACATTTCTGTCCTCCTGTCCAACCTCAGATATTCCCGGACATAAGAGAGCAACTCACCGCCTTCCTCTTGAATTCCACCACAACATTCGCAGAATCGGTTCCATTGGGGAGAAACGGGGCCGAATCGTCCTCATCGTCCACCTTGACCTGGAATGATTGCACCTTCTGTGTCTCCGAGGTGCTGTTCCTCACTGTGCACTTCACCACGAGGTTGTAATTCTCCCTCTCCTCTCGGTCCAGAGACTGGGAAAAGCTCACGTCGGACGTATCGGGATTGTACAGGAACGGCGAGCCAGGGTCTGTGGGAGAAGATGAGACCGGAGTATTTTACCTGCCACGTTTTTCAGCGTACCTGGTTTTACTGGCCAATGTGGGAGTTGTGGTTTCAAAAGAAATAGAGAGAGAAAAGAGGCTGGGAGAACGAACGCCATGCGAGAACAAATGGTTTCAGGATACAGTGGAGTGGGTCCCCATCACAAATGTTTGTATGAGAGTAGATAAGTTAATTAACCTCAGCTACAAAAGAAACCACACACACACACACACACACACACACACACACACACACACACACACACACGTCCTCGGGCACCCACAACAACTGCAGTGAGGACCCGCCCGTTCCCCCCACCGGCGGACACCAGACACCTCCGTCCAGTCTCCGCGCTCCCACCGGTCCAGAAGGCGCCTCTCTCCTGTCCGTGCGCTCTGACCGGTCGGTCCCGGGTGGGGGGCGGAGCATGCAGCGGAGGCCGCCGAGCGCACGGCAACCCGGAGCTAGTGGAGTGACCGGAGGGAGGGGGGTTGGTGGGGGCGAGGTGAGGACAGCGCCGAGGAGTGGCGGGTGGGAGTGTAGTGACCGCAGGGTGGGGGGTTGGTGGTGGGGGAGAGCCGAGGCCTGCGCAGTGGAGTGACCGGAGGGTGGGGGGTTGTGGTGGGGGAGAGCTGAGGCCTGCGCACAAGGAGCGGCGTGTGACCGGGGGAGGGGGGTGTTTGTGGTGGGGGCGGGAGAGCCGAGGGCGGCATGACGGAGGGAGGAGAGGGAGGGGGTTGGTTGGTGGTGGGGGAGAGCCGAGGGCGGCGTGACCGGAGGGAGGGGGGTGGTGGTGGGGGGGAGAGCGAGGTCTGCGCCGAGGCGCGGCGTGACCGAGGGAGGGGGGGGGGTTGGTGGTGGGGAGAGCTGAGGTCTGCGCCGAGGCGCGGCGTTACTATTATACACAAAGTGTGTGTTATGTGTTTAGACCATACAGGCAATTGTGAGTCCCGGTCACAAAGCAGCTTACAGTCTAGGAATATTTAAATTACTGCTCAATAAAAAGTTCAAACAAAAAGCTTGTGCAAGTAGGCCCGCCTTATATTGAAATCCCAGTCATTGGTTAGACACGTTAATAGAGCGGCCTGCATTGCATTGCAGAACATTCCGGCAGCAAAAGGGGTTAAGCTGCTTTTTGTTCGTATTTTTTGTTAAATTATCTTGTTATTCTATGTTTTTTCTATTTTGCGGGGGTCTCAACGTTCCTTATCGGCCGCATCTAATGTTATATAATTTGCATGGCCCTTACATCTATCTACTTTATATTATATTAGAGGACATGAGGCACTCAGAGGAGCTTCCTAGAACAATGAAAGGAGTTATTAGATCATCGGCCGTATCGTATCCAGGACCTGTCTCAAGAGAACAGTCAACATTACAAAGAATAGTTCTGTACTGTTGTTAAATGACCAAATTATCACTGTGACGACTCAGGGATTCTCCTCTCCCTCTCTCCATCTCCTGTCACCCTTTCTATTCCTTTCTCACTCCTTCCTTCACCTTCTACCTCTCTCCCCTTGCGCAGCGCGTTCCACGCAGGTCCCGCAATCACACACGCCTCCCTTAACCTTGCCTTGCTCTTCCGTCACTCTCCCCCCGGTAGCTCGTTACCTCCCACCGTGGTGCCATCCGTCCCTTGACCTCCTCCTCGGTGGGGCCAGTGAGCGCTCCGCGCGGTGGTGACGTGTCCGGTGCGCACGTCCCTCAGCCCACGTAGGACGCGCGTTGGTGCTCCTCCCTGCCTTGCTGGCATCGCGCGGGCAAGGAGCGCGGGGGTCCCCTCCTCTTGGCTCGTCCCCCTCCTGCGGTCTTCCCCTGCTCCGTTGCGGCCGCGCTGTGTTGCAGTCTGTGCGCGCGATCCCCAGCTTACAGGGGCGCGCGCACAGAATCTCTTATCAGAGTTCCCTGTCTCCGCCTCCCAAGCTGTACAGGCCATTCCCCTGGACTGCCCCTTCTGTCTTCTCTTCTTCCCCTGACCTATCTCATGCTTCTCCCACTTCTCTCTTATTCCCCTCTCTGTCATTGGTGCACCTTCCTTATAAACCCTGTCTGTCTATCTCTTCCTCGCCTCTGCATAGTTTCCTGTTCCCTTTGTGTGTACCTGACCTATGCTGTGCTCCCTCTTGCTCCTGTGATACTTTGGATTTCCCTGGATTTGACCCCGCTCACCCTGGACTACTATGCTCTCTGGTTATCCCTTGAACTCTGCTACACGTACGACTCGCTGACCTCTGGCTTCCTAGGAACTGGTGCCTCTGACGACTCTACCCTCTGGATCCCTTGGACATTGGCTAACGGACACGACTATTCTCACGGACACTCCCCAGCGTTGCAAGTTATACTCTAACAACTCTTCCAACAGGCCCAGCAACGCTATACCACACTCGGGCTTGCTCCCATTGCTGTGGGTGTGTGGTATCATACCGTTCCCACATCAGTACTGGGGTCTAGTTGGTCGCGGGCATACAGGCGTGACACTCACAGCATGCCACACAGAGGACGGGTACATATATATTTTACAAAGCGACAGATTGCTCTACAGAATACGCCCTAAACCTCTTATCCTGCCCTATAAACGTGCATTGCCATGTCTGCCAATATACCAATTAGATTGTAAGCTCTTTGGTAAAGACTGACTTTCCCCCAATGTTTACTCTTATACATTTGCTCTTATTGTATTCACTTCGGTATTATGGCTTATATAATATGTCTTTATGCACTGGGTTACACTAATATAATATATCTATATATATATAGATATATATATCTATTATAATATATCTATATATATAATATATATATCTATATATATAGATAGATAGATAGATAGATAGAATATATAATAGATACAAAATGTCCATTACAGGTGGCCCTCGTTATCCGTGCCAGGAAGAATTCCGCTGAAGCGTTATTCGACGCTCACCACCGCTGATTATATTGGATCCGCAATCCGACGGCGGTTTGTGGACGGATTCCGGCGGATAACGAGGGCCGTCTGTACAACATTCCCCAAAACTGCTTCTAGGGGAAGGTTTCACGGTGTTCAAATGTTTAAGAGTAAGTGTGCGCACTGTCACTGGTGTTTTGGGTCTAAAAATAAATAAATTGTGTTTTTTGTTTTTGTTTTTAAACAAATGGGGAAACAACCCACACAATAGGCAGGAAAGTTTTCGTTTTTTACACATTTTGTGACATTTTTGGAACTTTTTCACAAAGTTTCTGAACTCACAAGTGTCCAACTCGGTGACTTGAATGTCAAACCAAGTTGAAGTTTGGAAAGTTTGGATTTCGAAACCCATTCTTATTGGAAAAAATTGAACATGTCAAAAGTGTGCAGTAAAAGAGTAATTTGTGTTTTAACCCATTGTTAGCCTGCTGAATGCGGGTATTAGCCATTATATTTACATGGTCGCTAGCGCGTCAGTAGGGAAAGAGGAAACATGGTTGTCCAAGAGTTACTTTACCGGCGTAAGCGGTCAGCATTACGGTTGACAGTAAACTGGTAGGAGATGTTTGAGACTTCATTTCCACCATGAGTATTGTGACATTAAATACAACATGACTTTCCCTTCGGACCGGGGAACTCGGTTGTCATTCACCCGGACGTTGACCTGTAGGGATCGTTCCTAGTAATAGGCATATTTTGTTCAGCAACCAGCCCTGCCAGAGAGGAAAAGGGTCCGCAGATGAAACAGTGTGTCCGGATGAATCAGAGTTCAAACAAAGCAGACCATCTACATACAAAGCTCTTCATATCACTATGCAGACCTTTGGGTCATTTTATACTCCAAATTGGCCATTGGGATCTTTCGTGATGAAAGCCCTATTGAAGTCAAGCAATGGCTTAATTCGGATTCTATAGAATGTAACTATTTGTGGTCTTTGTAAATGCAAAGTGATGTTTGTCTTCATAAATCGGCGAACTCCATATATGTATCTCAATGAATGCCCTATGGACAGCGTATTGGCTTTAAGGAGTGGGCACATCCAGTCATCAAGCGCCACCAACAGTCAGGTTTTCAGGCTATTCTGTTCAGAACAGGGGCTCGTCAAAGAGTCTACACAGGGTTATAAGGTTTGCTGCATCATGGATCAGATTTTTGTGGACAAAACCACATCAGGAGAAAAAAAAAAAATGTATTAAAAGCACAGAGGGGGTGTTACAGAGCCAAGAAGTGCATTCCCGTAGGGGGGAACAAGTGCGTGTATCGCTAGAGTAAGATCGATTGGGAATGTACAGCACAATTGCATCTTCTTGTCCAGATAAGAGAGATTTTTGCACCAGTTTGTGAACCATGGGAATTAGCCCTTTTTGGCAGCGAAAACATTTGACACACGTTTCAAGTTCACAAGAAGTGCCAACTAACACAAACAAAACACTCTGTCTCCCTTCCTTCCTACCGGCCTGACACCCAGCTGGCTAGTAACTACCAAATTAACAGTGACTGAGTAGGTGCTCAATCACTCATAGGCCAAACCGAATTCAGCAAGTTGTGCATCGCTAGTCCAGAACCCCCGGCTCTCTGATTTTCAGTCCTTGGAAGCCAAGATCTCTGCATAAGCTACGCCCCCCAGAGTTAGAACCCCGAACTGTATCAACGCCTCCTACTGTATTCATGCAGCGTCCGCGCACCAGGTTGTCACTTGGCCCGAATTCATCTCGGAAGCTGTGATCCACCCGGAAGTTTTTAGTATGAATCGGTCGCTGGTGACGATGCTCTCGTGTATTATTCTTACGGCTGTGTGTCTAGGGGGAAGACCGGCGTGGGCGGCGTCACGTCCACACATGTAAGCACCCCAAGAACGGTCCCCTGCGATGGAGACAAAGAGGACACACCGGTGAAGGGGCTGAGGGTGAATATGGGGGCAGTGCACGGCTGGACAACGTCGTGCCATAACGGCCTGCGAGGAGAGATGGGCAGCTTTGGGTTGACAGTCAAATTCCGCTAAGAATGTGGCATTTGCTGTGGCTGAGAGAGAGAGCTATTCAATAGAGCCCCAAATATATATATATATATAGAGAGAGAGTATCTATCTATAATAGCAAATGGAAATATTACTGTATGCTATTTGCATGTCTTAGACAGGTCTGCAACACCCGCCTTTCACCATTATCACCAGACACAAGCACTTCCACTGCAGCAAGGGATTCTGGGAAAGACATAGATAGACATTCCCCCCAACAACCTCCCTTCCAACAACCTGAGGAGAAGATACCAGCACAAAAAGGAGACCCACATAAGATCTGGGATATTGTTAATGGGAGTAACTTAAAATTACTTTGCATATTTTTTGCATATCTCCCAGGTGGCCTTTTTGAGCACAGGTGCCTCTAAATGTGTTTGTTGGTGGGTACGGTGAGATGTACAGATAATAAAAACACTTGGGAATCTAACGAGGAGAGAATCTCTCACATTTTCATGCGCACAAACACCTCCCATTTTGCCACCAATCGAACGTGATAGAAAAAAAGGTCAAACATTCGCCCCTCTCGCCCTGCGAGCGCCGGTATTCCACGCGTGCAATATTATTGAATGTCAACAAATCGCGCTGCGGCTGTAATTAGGCGAAGATCTGATCTCCCACCAATGGGAGGGGGAGGGGGGGGATTAAATAGCGTTCAGCTGCACGAGGTCTGGCTAAGAGCGGAGGGGAAACTGTTGTGCGGCTGTGGCAAATTGCACAACCTAAAAAACAAAAAACACAATAAGGATCAAAGAAATGATAAATACTTGAGGGAGGTTCGAGCGGGCAGTACGCTAAAGCAGGGATGGCCAACGCCCATCCTCAAGGGCCACCAAGGTCAGGTTTTAGGATATCCCTGCTCTCAGCACAGGTGGCTCAATCAGTGGCTCAGTCAAAGATGAGCCACTGATGAGCCACTTGGCTGAACAGAGACTGATGAGCCACCAGGTGTGAAGCAAGGGATATCCTGAAAACTTGACTGTTGGTGGCCCTTGAGGACTGGAGTTGGCAACAACTGTGTAAACTCACCAATAGCTGCATAGATGCATAAATCACACAGTTTTTGCAGTTAATTTGAGTGTGTGCCTGGCTCCTTACTCCTACATTCGTAAGCACGTAAGTGAGGAGCCAGGCACACTCAAATTAACTGCAAAAACATGTGAGTTATTGCATGGTGCAGAGATACATTACTATGGTTTTGACCTCAGGTCCCGAGATGATCGAAAACCTTGGTAATGTATCTCTGCACTATGCAATAACTCACGTATCGATGAGCTGGTGCTCACACACCGAGGGAAAAACAACGGACATTCTCAAGGACAAAACCACAGCTTTGATATGGTAGTGTCGTTCTGAAGAAGAGACTTGTGTGGTTTCAAAACCTGCGGCTTTTCAGAATCCGTACAGCTACTGAAAACATTGTGCTATGTCATGATATGAGTGGCATGTCATGCTAGCCAAAGTCAAAAACACACATCTGGGTACGAGAAGGAATGACTATTCTCACCACTAGATGGCAGCAAACTTTCAATACACCAACACTTTGGGGATGTCAGAAAGTTAGAAGGAAATTAGTTAGTAAGGAATTTAGAGCATATATACGGATCATAACCCAACAAGTGGATTCTCTTACACCACTCAGAACAACGCCAACGTTTTAGGTATCCATCTTTGCTTAATATATCTGGCCTGAAGAAGGAGGACAGTATTATTCAATCAGTTTTTTTTTTTTGCCAAGTCGGCCAACTGGAACATCAATGTGAATCACAGTTGTGTTGTTGTTGTGTTGGGGGTTGTTTTCTTGTGGACACCGACAATGTAAGTGTTAGAAGGAACTACATTTCTGTCCTCCTGTCCAACCTCAGATATTCCGGACATAGAGAGCAACTCACGCCCTTCTCTTGAATTCCACCACAACATTCGCAGAATCGGTTTATTGGGGAGAAACGGGGCCGAAATGTCCTCATCGTCCACCTTGACACTGGAATGATTGCACCTTCGTGTCTCCGAGGTGCTGTTCCTCACTGTGCACTTCACCACGAGGGTTGTAATTCTCCCTCTCCTCTCGGTCCAGAGACTGGGAAAAAGCTCAAGTCGGACGTATCGGGATTGTACAGGAACGGCGAGCCAGGGTCTGGGGAGAAGATGAGACCGGAGATTTTACCTGCCACGTTTTCAGCGTACCTGGTTTTACTGGACATGTGGGAGTGTGGTTTCAAAAGAAATAGAGAGAGAAAAGGCTGGGAGAACGAACGCCATGCGAGAACAAATGGTTTCAGGATACAGGTGGAGGGGTCCCCATCACAAATGTTTGTATGAGAGTAGAAAGTTAATTAACCTCAGCTACAAAAGAAACCCACACACAACACACACACACACACACACACACACACACACACACACACACACACACAAAAACAGTCACACACACACACACACACACACACACACACCACACACACACACACACACACACCGCCACACACACACACACACACACACACCGTCCTGGGCACCACAACAACTGCAGTGAGACCGCCCGTTCCCCCCACCGGCGGACACCAGACACTCCGTCCAGTCTCGCGCTCCCACCGGTCCAGAAGGGGCCTCTCTCCGTCGCGTCGCTCTGACCGGTCGGTCCCGGGTGGGGGGGCGGAGCATGCAGCGGAGGCCGCCGAGCGCACGGCAACGGAGCTTAGTGGAGTGACGGAGGGAGGGGGGTTGGTGGGGGCGAGGTGAGGACAGCGCCGAGGAGTGGCGGGTGGGAGGTGTAGTGACGCAGGGTGGGGGTTTGGTGGTGGGGGAGAGACGAGGGCCTGCGCAAGTGGAGTGACCGGAGGGTTGGGGGGTTGTGGTGGGGGAGAGCTGAGGCCTGCGCCAAGGAGCGGCGTGACCGGAGGAGGGGTGTTGGTGGGGGGGAGAGCCGAGCGCGGCATGACGGGAGGAGAGGGGGTTGGTGGTGGGGGGGGAGAGCCGAGGCGCGGCGTGACCGGAGGAGGGGGGTTGGTGGTGGGGGGAGAGCTGAGGTCTGCGCGAGGCGCGGCGTGACCGGAGGGAGGGGGGTGGTGGTGGGGGAGAGCTGAGGTCTGCGCCGAGGCGCGGCGTGACCGGAGGGAGGGGGGTTGGTGGTGGTGGGGGAGAGCCGAGGAGCGGCGTGACCGGAGGGGGGGGGGGGGGGTGGTGGTGGTGGGGGAGAGCCGAGGCGCGGCGTGACGGAGGGGGGGGGGTGGTGGTGGGGGAGGCGAGGCGAGCGGCGGAGGAGTGTGGGTTCGCCAAGTTTCTCTTAGGTTCCAACTGCAAGTGAGATGGTCCTTGCAATGTGAGGGGTGGGGGGGGTGGGGGTGCGCCGTGGCCAATGACACAGGGGGAACACAGGGCCAATCACACAGGGGGAAGACATACACACACAAACATTATTTGAGACTTATAGATATAGATAGTAGATAAGAGTTGGCCAACTTCAGTCATCTAGGGCCACCAACAGGTCAGGTCTTCAGGCTATCCTAGCTTCAGTACAGGTGGCTCAATTAGTGGCTCGTTCAATGACTGAGCCACCTGTGGTGCTGAAGCAGGGAAAGGCTGAAGACCTGCTGGTGGCTCTTGAGGACTGGAGTTGGCCGCCCTTCAGTAGACTGCGGCAAAAACACGAGTTCCGTTAAAATGAATATATATATATGTTTGTTTTTATAAAAATATATATGTAAAGATGTGTCATGTGAAGAAATGAATTGAAACGAATGACATGATGATACAAAAATGATGATAAGCGATTACTGTATGTTTCCAAGTGTGTGTAATGTAGGAGAATTAAATCCCTTTCCCAAAGATCTTGCAATCTTATTTTAGTACCCTATGTACAGGAGGAAAATGTGTCCATGTGTCATGCACCACTTCAGAGACCAGCGCCTGTGACTAGTCTCCTCCACCTCCACCTGAAACATACACCCACCCACCCCTTACCTGTAATTAACCTGTAGCTCACGCTGATATTTGGGCACTGCTGCTGGATGTTAAACCTGTAGATGGCGCCGGGGGGTCTGTTCTCCTTGACGTGGAAGGTGAGGTCCAAGTCGCTGAAGCAGAGCTCCTCGGGCTGCAGAGAGGCGCAGCTGGGGGCGGTAAGGTGTATGGAGAGGTGGACCAGAGCTGCAGGGGCAGTGTCACAGTCCTTATCTTGAAACGGCCGAGGCAGGAGGGACACCTTCAGCCGCACCTTAGGGAATGACTCCGGGCGTCCTCTGGCTGTACGGAGGGAATAAAAGCAGCAGGCGGTGAGTGCCGAGTAACACGCGGAAAACTTCTTCTGCACATTCCAAAGCGGAACTTGTCTGAACATCCTGTTACAGCCAGGGCGGGAAACGCCAGTCCTCAAGGGCCACCAACAGGTCAGGTTTTCAGGATATCCCTGGTTCAGCACAGGTGGCTCAATCTCAGCCACTGATTGAGCCACCTGTACTGACACTGGGACTGATGAGCCACCTGTGCTGAAGCAGGGATATCCGGAAAACCTGAACTAGTTGATGGCTGGACTTACCCACCCCTGTGTTACATTGTTGAACAAAAGTTGTGCACACTTTATTGAAATTGTTCCAAAAATGTTGCTCTGTGCGGCTGTGCCTTCGATGGAAAATGGTTTTGCAACCACGGTTAGAAAATCACAACAACAAAAAAGTTACATTTCTCAGGAACAAGTACAGGTGTAAGGATATCATCTCATCAGCACAGGTACTAACAGTGCAGGTGTAAGGATATCATCTCATCAGCACAGGTACTAACAGTGCAGGTGTAAGGATATCATCTCATCAGCACAGGTACTAACAGTGCAGGATAAGATATCATCTTCATGCAGCACAGGTATAACAGTGCAGGTGTAGGTATCATTCATAGCACAGGTACTAACAGTGAGGATAAGATCATCTCATCAGCACAGGTACTAACAGTGCAGGTGTAAGGATTTCTCATCAGCACAGGTACTAACAGTGCAGGTGTAAGGATTTCTCATCAGCACAGGTACTAACAGTGCAGGATAAGGATATCATCTCATCAGCACAGGTACTAACAGTGCAGGTGTAAGGATATCATCTCATCAGCACAGGTACTAACGTGCAGGTGTAAGGATATCTTCTCATTAGCACAGGTACTAACAGTGCAGGATAAGTATTCATCTCATCAGCAAAAGGTACTAACAGTGCAGGTGTAAGGATATCATTCATCAGCACAGGTACTAACAAGTGCAGGTGTAAGGATATCCTCTATCATCCAGGGTATACAGTGCAGGTGTAAGGATATCATCTCATCAGCACAGGTACTCAAAAAGTGCAGGTGTAAGGATATCCTCTCATCAGCACAGGTACTAACAGTGCAGGTGTAAGGATATCCTCTCATCAGCACAGGTACTAACAGTGCAGGTGTAAGGATATCCTCTCATCAGCACAGGTACTAACAGTGCAGGTGTAAGGATATCTTCTCATCAGCACAGGTACTAACAGTGCAGGTGTAAGGATATCCTCTCATCAGCACAGGTACTAACAGTGAGGTGTAAGGATATACTCTCCTCAGCACAGGTACTAACAGTGCAGGGTGATGTAAGGATATCCTCTCATCACACAGGTACAACAGTGCAGTGTGTAAGGGGAGATATCTCATCAGCACAGTTACTAACAGTGCAGGGTAAGGATATCATCTCATCAGCACAGGTACTAACAGTGCAGTGTAAGGGTATACTCTCCATCAGCACACAGGTTACTAACAGTGCAGGTGTAAGGATATCATCTCATCAGCACAGGTACTAACAGTGCAGGTGATAAGGATATCATTCATCAGCACAGGTACTAACAGTGCAGGTGTAAGGATATCTCTCATCAGCACAGGGTATAACAGTGCAGGGGTAAGGATATATTCTCATCAGCACAGGTGACATAACAGTGCAGGTGCTAAGGGTATCCTCTCATCAGCACAGGTACTAAAGTGCAGGTGTAAGGATATCTCTCATCAGCAAAGGGTACTACATAGTGCAGGTGTAAGGATATCTTTCATCAGCACAGGTACTAACAGTGCAGGTTGTAAGGATATACCCCCCCATTCAATCGCACAGGTACTAAACGTGAAGGTGTTAAGGACTATCATCTCATCAGCACAGGTACTAACAGTGCAGGTGTAAGGAGTCCATTCTCATCAGCACAGGTACTAATAGTGCAGGTGTAAGGATATCTATTCATCAGCACAGGTACTAACGTGCAGGTGTAGGATATCCTCTCATCAGAACAGGTACTAAAAGTGCAGGGAAGGATATATCTCATCCAGCACAGGTACTAACAGTGCAGGTGTAAGGGATATCCTCTCATCAGACAGTACTAATAGTGCAGGTGTAAGGATATCTCTCTCAGCACAGGTACTAACAGTGCAGGTGTAAGGATATCTCTATATAGCACAGGTACTAAAACAGGAGGTGGTAAGGAATCCTCTCATCAGCACAGGTACTAACAGTGCAGGTGTAAGGATATCCTTCTCATCAACACGGTTACTAAGGCAGTGCAGGGGTCTCGTCCATCGCCATCGGTTTCTTCATCAGTGCACGTAACGCACCGTTTCCTCCTACGTCACAGTATGCTATGCAGGTGTAAGGATATCTCTCATCAGCACAGGGTAATAACAGTGCAGTGTAAGGATATCCTCTCATCATCACAGGTACTAACAGTGCAGTGTGTAAGATTCATCTCATCAGCACAGTGTACTAACAGTGCAGGATAAGGATCTCCTCTCATCAGCAAGGTACTAACAGTGCAGGTGTAAGGATATCCTCTCATCAGCCACAGGTGACTAACAGTGCAGGCTGTAAGGATATCATCTCATCAGCACAGTACTAACAGTGCAGGTGTAAGGATATCATCTCATCAGCACAGGTACTATAGTGCAGGCGTAAAGCGATAAATCCTACTCATCAGCACAACAGGGATTACTAACAGTGCAGGTTGTAAGGATGATCCTCTCATCATCACCAGGTACTAACAGTGCAGGTGTAAGGATATCATCTCATCAGCACAGGTTATAACGTGCAGGATAAGGATATCTTCTATCAGCACAGGTACTAAATAGTGCAGGTTGTAAGGATATCATTTCATCAGCACAGGGGTACTAACAGTGCAGGTGTAAGGATATCATTCATCAGCACAGGTAGGACACAGTGCAGGTGTAAGGATATCCTTCATCAGCACAGGTACTAACAGTGCAGGTGTAAGGATATCTTTCATAGCACAGGTACTAACAGTGCAGGTGTAAGGATATCTCTCTCAGCACAGGTACTAACAGTGCAGGTGTAAGGATATCCTTCATCAGCACAGGTACTAATAGTGCAGGTGTTGGTAAGGATTCTCTCATCAGCACAGGTACTAACAGTGCAGGTGGGGTAAGGATATCCTCTCATCAGACAAGGTACTAACAGTTGCAGGTGTAAGGATATCATCATCATCAGCACAGGGTATAAAGTGCAGTGCTAAGGATATCCTCTCATCAGCACAGTACTAAACAGTGCAGGTGTAAGGATATCATCTCATCCGCACAGGTACTAACAGGCAGGAATAAGGATATCATCTCATCAGCACAGGTACTAACAGTGCATGGGTGTAGATATCTATCTCAGCACAGGTACTAATAGTGCAGGTGTTAGGATATCCTCATCCGACAGGAATAACAGTGCAGGTGTAAGGATATCCTCTCATCAGCACAGGTACTAACAGTGCAGGTGTAAGGATATCTCTCATCAGCACAGGTCACTAACAGTGCAGGTGTAAGGATATCCTCTAATCAGCACAGTACTAACAGTGCAGGTGTAAGGATATCCTCTCATCAGCACAGGTACTAACAGTGCAGGATAAGGATATCTCTCAATCAGCACAGGTACTAACAGTGCAGGGTATTGTAAGGTTATCTCTCATCAGCACAGGTATAAACAGTGCAGGTGTAAGGATATCCTACTCATCAGACCAGGTACTACACAGTGCAGGTGTGTATTGTAAGGGATATGCGCTAATCTAATCAGCACAGGTACTAACAGTGCAGGGGTAAGGATATCCTCATAAGCACAGGTACTAACAGTGCAGGGTGTAAGGATATCTTCATTCATCACAGGTAATAAACAGTGCAGGTGTAAGGATATCTCATCTCAAGCACAGGTACTAACAGTGAAGTATGTAAGGAGTATCAGTATCCTCTCATCAGCACAGGTACTAACAGTGCAGGTGTAAGGATATCATCTCATCAGCACAGGTACTAACAGTGCAGGTGTAAGGATATCATCTCATCAGCACAGGTACTAACAGTGCAGGATAAGGATATCCTCTCATCAGCACAGGTACTAACAGAGCAGGTGTAAGGATATCTCATCAGCACAGGTACTAACAGTGCAGGTGTAAGGATATCATCTCATCAGCACAGGTACTAACAGTGCAGGTGTAAGGATAACATCTCATTAGCACAGGTACTAACAGTGCAGGATAAGGATATCTTCTCATCAGCACAGGTACTAACAGTGCAGGTGTAAGGATATCCTCTCATCAGCACAGGTACTAACAGTGCAGGTGTAAGGATAACATCTCATCAGCACAGGTACTAACAGTGCAGGTGTAAAGATAACATCTCATCAGCACAGGTACTAACAATGCTGGTGTAAGGATATCTTCTCATTAGCAGAGGTAGCCAATCATTTGGACTCAACCACCTGTGCCCAAGCAGGGGGTATGCTGGGGAGAAGGAGCAGCTCAGTGAGTAAAGACACGGACTCTTAAACACAATGACACAGAGTGGGAAGCAGGGGAGCCTGGTTCAATTCCCGGTGTCCCTCCCTGTGACCTTGGGCAAGTCACTTTATCTCCCTGTGCACCAAAATCCTAGCTTGTGTCTGCACTAACTAATGATAATCACAGGAAAATCTCCATAGCGTTCCATAGGGTTTCTGCTCTTTGATACATATGGAGCCGCCTGTGGCCTCGTCTTCCAGCCGGGAGATGTGAGTCAGTCGATTCCCTGATATATTTCCCAGTGGAGACTGTGATCAGATATTAAAAAGGTAAAGGCAGTTTGCCCCCCCAAAAAGCTATTTTGGGGCATTATCCAAGTGGGACTGATGCTTTAAGCCAGGAGTTCTCAACTCCAGTTCTCAAGACTCCCCAACAGGTCAAGTTTTCAGGATATCCCTGCTTCAGCTCAGGTGGCTCAATCAGTGGCTCAGCCCCCCTGCTTTAAGCCTTTGACAACTCCCTCTGGTCCATAGTGTACCTGGTGGTGGGTTAGAAGTGAATGAGAATGAATGCAGTGTGAGCCGTGCGTGCGGTACCCATCCCCTCCCCACAGTCATATGATGGGGCTGAGCCTGAATAAACACAATCTGAAGCTCCATCCCAACAGGAGGGGAGAGTGTGCGCAAACTCACTCGGGAGGCTGAAGTCCGTCCTCTCCAGGCTTTGGTTGAGGTACAGGATTCCTGTCCGCTCATCTACGTGGAAGAACTGGAGGTCTCGGCGCACGTTCAAGGGCATTCTGGAGTGACAGAGCTGGAAGTGCGGCCTCTCACCCAGTGTGTCTCTCATGGCGTGGAGCTGCAGGAGTGGGGTCCCCGTCGGCTGGTCCAGGAACATATTCTCGGAGTAGAGTTTTCTTGGAAAGTAAAGTCCAGAAGCAGCTGTGAGGGGGCAGAGAAAGAGTTGGGTTTCTATCTAGATCGGGAGTGGCCAACTCCAGTCCTCAAGTGCCATCAACAGGTCAGGTTTTCAGGATATCCCGGCTTCAGCACAGGTGGCGCAATCAGTGGCCACCTGCGCTGAAGCACTGATATCCTACAAACCTGACCTGTTGGTATCCCTTGAGGACTGGAGTTGGCAACAATGTCTTGTCTGTTCCAACAATGCTAAAAAAAAAAGTTTTTACTAGCCTCATTCACAAGTTAACATGCCTCACACACTTCCTATTGGGTATTTCCCATTTGCATAAGGTTGTCCCTTCAAATAAGGGATTACTGATCAGTAAATATAGCAATAACAGGTTCAAAAGCTACGATAGGACAATCTCTCAAACAGTGGCCGGACTTGCGTATATGCTAACGGAGCTACAGCTCAGGGTCTAACAGTATGAGGGGCCTCAAACATAGAAACAAATTCATGCATTTCAAATGGGATGAGAAATAAAGATACGGGAAAAGGAACATGCTCTATAAATATGGACATTTTCGATTTAAATATGACCCTAAGCATCACGTGCCTTGAAAAGTGGCAAATTTCGTGGCTTATCCTTTGACGACGTCAGCAATGACTTTGCTCTCCAAAAATCCTGACAAACTGTTTTAATATTGAAATGAATGTGACGTGCAAACACTGTGGATTTTATCTTCACACCGTCACCTCTGTGTATAACAACGCTAGTATAACGCCTATCTCTGTGTATAACAACGCTAGTATAACGCCTTCATTCATTTCAGTGTCACGTTTATATTTTCAATGGTCTCTCAGCCAGAGTAATAAATCTATTTCTAATTTTTGGGGCCTCTTAAACTTGACATCGCTCAGTTGGTCAAAGTCCGGCCCTGCACAAACACCCCCACTTTTTCTAATGGAAACCACTAAATATCTCAGCGTCCACATCACTGTCGCAAAGTCCAAGCATGGCAATGCTATTTGTTGCTACTTTAAGTTCTAACTTCTAGGAGAATCCACAGGAAGCTGGACGTGAGACGCTCTTCTTCATTATACACTGTACCAGGGTAATTATAAGCGCGAGTGAAGGGATATCATACCACTTAGATTGGAAGCTCTTCGGGGCAGGGACTTCTTTTCCGAATGTTCCTTTTATGTCTGAAACGCTTATTCCCATTATGTGTTATATTATTCTGTCCTGTGTATTACTGCTGTGAAGCGTTATGTACAGTATATGGATGGCACTATATAAATAAAGATTATAAATGCTCAAAGAACTAGATTGGTCATCACTCGAGTCTAGGCGCAAAGTTCACCTTTCCTGTCTTGCCTTCAAATACTTTCTGGGCAAGCTACCCAGCTACCTGAACAAGCTCCTCACCCCTACCACATGCAGCACTTATCTGAGATCAGACTCCAAAAGACTGTTAATGGTCCCAAGGTTCAACAAAGCATCCAGCCATTCCTCCTTCTCTTACCGTGCACCCCACAACTGGAACAGTCTACCGTAGACTCTCACAGCCACCGCCAGTCTAAGTTCTTTCAAAACTAAAGCTGTCTCACTTTTTAATCTGGTCTGTAACTGTTACATACGCCCATAATATATATTATCTCTAACTGTGCATGCAATGTCTTGTATATAATGTATACCCTGTTCATTTAATGTAACTATGTATTCGTAACCATGTATTTGTCATCATATCATTGTGCCTAGGACATACTTGAAAATGAGAGGTAAAACTCAATGTATTACTTCCTGGTAAAACATTTTATCAATAAATAAATAATATACATACATACAAAATATATCTCTAATTCTAGCAGTAACCACTAGAGGTCACTGTGCACACAGTTTCAAACAAGTGCCACTTGCCCTTATCCGCTTCACTAGTGGACAAACACAGAACGGATACCGCAGACAGAGAGAAAACAACCTTTTGTAAGGAACATACTGTAACAGTGTATTTGGCTACCTTTAAACAAATCTAACCGTGCTAACAACTAAGATTTGGCAGCTGCCATTTTTTGGAGAGAGGGGGATTAAATATAAATTTAAGTTCATTTGGCCTCTCAATCCGAATGTGTTGTACCACCAATTGTTTTCTGTGTGCTTATACCACCCTGTCCTTATCCGAGTCAATAACGGAGGTGCAGAGAGGGGGCCCTGGCTGTGGGCACTTGCTGAACACACATTGACACCAGACAAATTGGACCACCCAGAGGAAATCAAACCCCTCCCACGTCTCAGCTCATCACGTTTACAATCTCACTTTAAAACCATTCCACTTTTATTTTTTCCCCCACATTGGGCGTTGAACCGTGCTATTCCTGGCTCCGGGGAGACCCCACTGTTCCCGGAGATATTTACCTTTTTTATGTGCTGGTAAAAGGAAAGACAAAATAAAAAATGGCCACCGAGGTCATCCAGTTGGAAGCTGCCATGTCACGATCTGATGACATCGCAGCTTCCTATTGGCCCATGAGAGCGAGGCTTGGACGACAGCCATGTTGATTTCCCAAAAGGGACCAGAAACACTAGTACATAAAAAGGAAATAGCTGGTGAAGCAGTGGGCCATTTGCGCTAAAACAAACGCGGATCAGTTCTAGGGGGCCCACTGCTTCCAATTGTATTAAAAATATATATATATAAAAAGAAAGTCACTCAGATAACCATTAAACATGGATCGGCTAAGCGAGTAAAGAGACTGACTATGTAATCAGTGACCCTGAGCGTGAAGCAGGGGAGCCTGGTTCTAATGCTGGTATCAGCTCCTTGTGACTTTAGGCAACAAGTCACTTTATCGCCCTGTGCTTCAGGCACCAAAAACAGGTTGTAAGATCATCTGGACAGGGACTGTGTCTTCAAAATTTCTTATCGTAGGGTTGCCAGGTGTCCAGTATTGTTCTGTATTTGGACACTCTGTCCAGTTAAAAAATAGAGGTAATACTGGACATATGTGTGTGTATACCGATGTTACTTCTTTGGACAGTGACCTGACCGTCTTGTGGGAGGCTGCAGGATTTCCCAGCGCAGGGTCAGAGCAGGGCTGTTGCTAGGGGGTTGGGCAGCTCCCTCCATTCTGATTGGTTTCTGCTGGGTAATACAGCCAATCAGGAGGAAGTGTCAAAAGCCCGGGGGTGGGGTCAAGGAGAGGAGAAAACAACATGAAGCGGAGAGAGCTGAGAGGGGGTTGTGTGTGTGTGTGTGTCGGGCGTGTTGCACCTTTCACCATTGTATCCGTGTGTGTACCGCGCACTATACTGTAATTGTGTCGCGCTTTGAGTCCCATTGGGAGAAAAGCGCAACATAAAATAAAGTTACTATAAAACATTAGTTAAGTAGTACACATTGGTGGTATGAGGGATCTCCACTTTATAGGTGAAGACACAGTCATGCAACGTCTCGTAAGTGTCGTAAGTGTTCTCACAATTTAAGAACCGTTTTCTCATCTTGGATTTGCGTTCAATTGAAGAAACTGGTTAATCGTGTTCCCGACATGAGAAGTAAATCTGTTGGCTGAAGATGAAGATACTTTGTAGGTTTATCAGAAGAAGAAACCTCTGCAGTCTCCAAAGCGTATGCACAAGAAAACCTTGTACAATTGATATGTTGGTCCATGAGGTGTCATAGCCTACAAAGTATTGTGCGCTCTCTGGGCCCAATATGGCTACTAGCTCTCTGGGCCCAATATGGCTACTAGCTAACTAAGGATGTTAATTCTACCTCAGACCTGGAGATATTTGCCTGGGTCAGACAGACGGAACAGACCGCATGGAGAGTGTAAGGCTGAGGCCCCAGTACCTCCGCTGCACGCGCGCCCGCGAGACTGGTGGCGCGTGCAGCCGATTCCCCGGTCTGCAGGGAGCTGCAGATCAAAAGACCGGGGGGGGCGTGGCGAGGGAGTGACGGGGGCGTGGCCATGACGTCACCCGGCAGGTTCGCCCTCATTGGCTGAACTGCCGGGGGGCGTGGCTTAGCGCTCTGTAGCGAGTCCTGCTCTCAATTCTATTGAGAGCAGGAGCAATTCGTGCCACAGCGCTGCGGCCCCCCCTCGCAGCGGGCCCGGCGCCATTGAGGGGAGGACTCTCGTCCCTGCAGCGGGCGCTGCAGTAGCCAGCGGGGTCCAGCCCTTACAGTCTCACATGTCCTGAGGCTACTCCCTGTGTACCAGCCACACAGCTGGCATGTTAGGGGAAATGTAGGGCAGGTTAGGAAAGACATCGGGGAAACAAGGTTGCAAGTTAGGGCAGGGGTGAGCAACTCTAGGGCCACCAACAGGTCAGGGTTTCAGGATATCCCTGCTTCAGCCACTGAAGACTAGGCCACCTGTGCTGAACCTGGGATATCCTGAAAACCTGACCTGTTGGTGGCCCTTGAGGACTGCAGTTGCCCACCCCTGAGTTTGAGGGAGGAGGCATCGTTGCAGAAGGCCGTATAAAGAGGAGCTGAAGGAGAAGGGAGAAAGGCAGCTGAGAAGGAAAAGCTAGGCCTCACTCAACCTCCTGCTTGCTTTAATCCAACAAAGTATGGACAGCAACAGACAGAGCCACTGTACTTGATGCATCAATGTAACGCTTCAGCACCCAACGCACATTAACCATGTCTGCATGAAATGCATCAGTCATGAATCTTTATTACATTAAAAGTTCTATTCATTATTTGAGCTATTCTGTGACTTTAATTCTCTCCGCCCAAGTCGTGGAGCTTGATTAATCCACCAACAAAAAAAAAATACAAATAAATTACTTTGCGCAGAGGAAAAGCTCAAATAAAAAGCAACCAGCAGCGTCTCTGTTTCCATCTCATATTAAGTATCAATCAATATATATGCTTCCCCTTATTAATTGTCAGCTGCTAGGTTTGCATTTATTACAGCTCCTCCTGTTAGTTAGAGGATAGCAGTGATAACGCCACAGAGACACGGGGCCGTCACTCTGCAATTGTATCTCGTCAGCATATATATATATGAGAGCTGGCATAATATCAATACATGACATCCCCACTGGGAACGTATTGATTGAGAATAATAATATCCGGCTAGGGGAGGAAACATATACGGCAACGTAGGAGAGGCCATGTTAATGACGCCTCCACGCTTCAGCGCGGGAGCTTGTACAAAGGGAGAATATCTTTCATTACTAAGCCTACAGCAGGGCTGGATAACCTTTTTCTCATGGGCAAAAATATTCGGGGGGGGGGGGCAGTGTCCCCCCCCCATCGCTGCCGTAGGGGGGCAGTAGAAGTGCAGCAACGGAAGTCTGTGTGGCGTGGGCAGGGCGTTCCCGGGAGCCCAGGACTAGGGTTTCTACATATCAGCAACCTGTCATCAACCCTCCCTTTCCCCCCTTTATTTCTCTCACCGTCCCCCCATGTATTTCCCTGCCCCCACTCACTGTCACTCTCCTCTCTCGCAATCTCCCCTCCCACTTACCCCCTTTCTCAATTCCCCTCATCTTACTCAAAAATCCTTCCCCCTTTACAATCCCTCCCCCCCTTACTCACAATTCCCTTTTTCCTCCCAAATAAATCCCCCCCCCCCCCTCACAATTCCTCTCTCCCCCACAATATTACAGTGGGAGTGCAGTGGCACATGATACTCCAGGGATCAGCCTCTTCTCACGCAGGCCCATGTGCCCCCCCCCCCCCCCCCCCGGGGCGGGCCCCCACTTTTGTTTTCCCCACGCGCCCCCAGCCCCCCCCCCCCCCCAGTCCTGCTGCAGATGGGAGCTGCAGGTTCATGGTGGTTGGGTACCGGTGCGAGAAGAGGAACATCCTCGGGCCATGGGTTGGCTATCCCTGGTCTAGAGGCACAGTCCAGTTTAGCCTCATGGCTGATGATGAGGCCAGCAACACATTTAAACCTTGTAATGCCTACTATACTAAAGACTGTTGCTGGGCAGGTACTTTTAGCCCAGCTGCCGTTTTATTATTTTTCTCCTTTAATATCTGCATCAATACAATCCGCACAATGATAAGTAATTAGCCAAGTTGCCGATCGATCGGTGAAGATTCGGCTCGGAGGGTTCACTAATTGGCTGTCAGTAATGCAGAAAAGGACCAAAAGATGCAAAGTTCTCTGGGGAAGATCATGTGACCAGGCAGTCACTAGATACAATTGGTGCACTGCTAGAGAGAGGGCAGGACTCAAAAAGGGGTGTGCCAGAGCCTGTTTCAGAAGAGGAAGGGGATGTGACTTTGTAAATGGTTGCTATAGAGATTTAAAAAAATGCTTGTTACATTATAATACATTAAAAAAAATCCTACAAGTATTTTCTCATAGTACAGAACTGATGTGTTAAAAAAAACAACATGTAGGATATTGCTGGGTCTGCAGCTTTAACGTTGTATAAAAGGGAAGTTAGAAAATGGATACATTATGTACTTTTCTATACTGCGCAGGCTAGAGATAGGCGGATTGGTCCGAATCCCCTTCACGGATTTTACAGGGCTGTTTATTCATAATCCGATCCACGCTTTAAAATCAGACTTCGGATTGGACCGACTTTAATCCCCGCAGATTGAAAATCCGTCCGTAGGACTCCGTTTCTATCATTTTAAATAATCAGATGCCGGATTGAAATTAAATCCAGTCCGCCGGCCGTTTTTATATTGTATCCGACGTCGGATTGTAGGGGGGGGGGTGGGAGGGGAACCACAACGGATTAATCCGCCGACAAATCCGAACCGGAGGTAGAGAACGCCACTCCCTGCCTGCACACCGATTCTGGCGATATGATTAAATATTTATATACTGCTCTATCGTGCGCTCACTATATCCGAAGCCTTCCGATGACAAAATACATGGTTACAAATACATTAAGTGAACAGGGTTATACATTATATACAAGACATTGCATGCACAGTTAGAGATAATATATATTATGGGCGTATGTAACAGTTACAGACCAGATTTAAATGTGAGACAGCTTTTAGTTTTGAAAGAACTCAGACTGGTGGCGGCTGTGAGAGTCTCCGGGAGACTGTTCCAGTTGTGAAGTGCACGGTAAGAGAAGGAGGAGCGGCCGGATACTTTGTTGAACCTTGGGGCCATGAATGGAATGGTAGTTTGTTAAAATAATAATGGCCAAGTAATTTGGACTGGAGCAGCGTATGGAATAAAATGAAGGCATGGTACAGAAACAGGGGAAGATTTTATACAGCTTCAGATCCATTGACAGCTGGGTGATACAAGGTTACCTCCCACTGGGACCCAGATGTGGAAGATTTATGATGTTGAAGCGTAACTATGTATTTTGTTATGGTTGTTTGTAATTTAGCATTTCTTTTTGGTGACATGACTACTGTCCAGACGGACAAAACAACAGAGAGAAAGATAAAAGACGTACGATACAGATGTGGTTACCAGAACTGACACTATCAATGTAACAGCACTTTCTCTGCACATTCCCAGGTTCTCTCATCTTGTTTCGGTCACTTCATTGTTAGGGTAACCCAGAGGTTCTCAACGCCAGGCCTCAGGACACCCCAACAGGTCATGTTGTCAGGATATCCCAGCTTTAGCACAGGTGGTGTAGTCTTCGACTGAGCCACCTGTGCTGAAGCAGGCTCTTTGACTAAGCCACTGTTGAGCCACCTGTGCTGAAGCAGGGATATCCTTAAAACCTGACCTGTTGGGGGGGTAGGGGTGGGGGGGTTCTTGAGGACTAGAGTGGAGAGCCCCTGGGTTAGCATGTATAGATTGAGTGACCCAGGGCACCCCAGCTTTGTGACACCGTACCATTTCTTTGTATTATTATTTTCTTAAATGAGTCATTATTTGAGTATATTTTAAAACACAGATCGCTAAATAGAGAAAAGGAAGAAAAAAAGAAAAGCTGTGCGATTATGCCACATCCTACATAAAGAAATGCAAGATCTCACGGAAACCCTTCGGCCTTGTACACAACAAAGGATTTAGTACTCGCAGTTATTCCATGGAACGGAGCTCTCTATGACAGACAGCATGGCATGGGATTGGGAGCAAAACTAAAGAGATCATGCCAAAAAAAGAGGATGATGTCATTTATCCTTGGTAAGACCTCACTAGAGAACAGGTTCGGGAGGTCACCGCTCAGGAAGGATGTGGGCCGTTAAGAAGACAACTTGCAGTGTTTCTACCATACAAATTATCCTTTAGGGAAGGCTGAAAGAACTCAATAGAGACAATTATGAGCAAAAAGAGGCAGCATTGGAATTTTATAGATAATGATGAACACGGCTAGAGCATAAACAACCCTGAAACAGGTAATGAAGCTGGATTTGTAATGAACATAGGGAAAGGTGACAAATTACTTCTTCACTGAAAGGGAGATATGTATATGGATCTAACCAGAAGTGGGGAAAGAAAATAGGGTAATAGGATGAAACATTTCCACTAGAGATAAAGGGGCCAAGTGATTTTTATTTTTAGCAAAGATCAATGCATAACACGTCAGCCATGTACTTTCCCATTAATATCGGCTTCTATCTATCCCAAGTCTCTGTCCTCCTCAATTCAGCTGCTGTTCCTCTTACTCTGACTCATCCAAGCTTGAATTGTCCTTCATCACTCCTTAATAGGTCTTCCAAGATATCGCACCATTCCTCCTTATAAAGGCATAAATCTAAAGGTTCGTGGAACCAAATAGTAAGATGACGGTTTTAGTGCCAAAAAAATCCTGGGATATTTCTGACTTTAATGATTGATGTCTATTGGCATTTGGATAAGCTACATCCCAACAAGAAGGATTCCAATGTGTTCGGCTTACTTCCATTTAGGAAGATATCCACCAAATGACTGATACTGCCATGTATTCAGTAGGTAGACTCCAAACTTCCAAATGTGGAACAGCTGATCTTCTCTATCCATTACCTCCCCAGAAAGATGCCTTAACTAGGATAATTGTTTTTTGGGGGGTGGTTTCCCAACAAAAATGTCCTTGAAAACCTTGGCAGAATGTAGCAGGAGGATAGTGTTACCGCTATGTGGAATAAAACCCATTGCACATACTGTAATTAGCAGTAAGCATTACTGGAAGAAGGGGGGGAAAAAAACAACAAAAACCGATCTGCATGTTATTAATGTAATTATATACCTATCACTTTCTGCTGCGGAACACAGATGTTCATTAGGTGGATGAGTTAATGATACGAGCAGACAGACAATCACGGGAGTGAACTATTAATATTATGCCATTTGCGACCCAGCCTCAGATTTCAGTAATCAATTAAGTGACTTTTTTTTTTACCATAATGATAGCAGAATGTGCATTTTAATCACAAACCGTTAACCGCCGAGCTGCTGGAGAGGTCAGAAATGCAATATAAAGTGTTATTGTGTTTCGGGTAGGCGCTCTTGGGTGCAGGGTACACCCACCCCCAAAGAATGTTCTGATTTGGGTTTCAGAGAAAATCCCGTCTCTTTGGACATTGTATTTATTGTATAGTATGTTACACTTTATTATTGTTTAGCGCTATTTGTGTTGTACACACTGAGTATAGAGAAGCATTAGCGCTTATTGTATGCATTTTTTCCCCCACAATGCAAAGTGTTAAACTTGTGGCAACATGAAGCTAATTAGGGAGAGAGTTCGTTGGCCTCTCCAGCTTTGAGCAGAGTTGAGACTTAATTTAAAATGGGCCTCAGATGTAAAGGAAGGTCAGTATAAGGTTATGCGAGTAACTCCTTACAACTTTTTAAGCTTACTAGAACAAAGCTGATATTGCAGTGTAAGGAGGTGAAGAGAAAAGGGTATGAAATATTAAGAACAAATTGTGGTCCAAAATATGATCTCAAAATTGGGACTTTCCAGTTGGAGTCATCCAGATGTCTCTTTTATCCAAAGTGCTCCTGGCAGCAAAAGTTCGAGTTGTTGGAGTCCAGTATTCATCGATGGGTATTCAATAAACTGCAGTTGGCCCCTTGGTCGCCATTAATAATGGCTAGCATGAAGACTTTGTGTATTGATTTTGGTTCTACACATTTTTCGTGTTTTGGTTTTGCTGAAAACTTGATTGGTTTTTGGAAAAAAATAAATTAAAAAAATAAATAGAAACACCTCAAAATAAGCGAGAAAATGTTCAAATATTTTTGCAAAGGTTTCTGGGTTTTTTTTTCAGTTGCAAACAGAAACATTCGCCCAGTTTGTTTAAAAAAAAGACATGAATCCGAGGGTGAGCCTTTCATTTCGCTCGGATTAAAACATTTGCTGAGAAGACAAACTTCCGAGCAAGGTTTGGATTTCGGACCCGCAAACATTCCATCCTCGGCTGGCACCATGTAATGGGGAGAAGGGTCTCTGTGTTTGACTCGTTGGTACCACTCACTCACCATATGCTAAGAAAATCTCATCACATCTTGATTTCATCTTCACCATTTCAGTAAAGATTATACCAGATGAATCAGAGTGCTCTCCTAGAACACAGTCCTAAAATATGTATAATGCAGGTGCATTGGGGCATTTCAGTAAAGAACAAGTTTTCCAGTTTCCTAATTTCCGTTGGAAATCACACATTTTTCGCTCAACCGAAACATACAATTCAGAGCGCAGGGATTGCTAAATATGTGGAGTTTTACTTGCTCTGCTCTATTTTCAGTACGGACACTCAGCGTAATTATGAATAATATTGTAATAATAATATTTTTCTTATATAGCGCTGACATTGTAGCCAGCACTATACATATCATTTGACAGGCTGAATGAGGCCTTAGAATATCATTTTTTTTGTAGTTAAACTAGGCAAAACTATGAACTCCTGTGCAAAGTTGGCTTTTCCAACAAAAAAAAGGGCAAATAAACCCTATTACCCGAGTTTTTTCCATATTTTATTTCCAAAACCAAAACCAAAACATATTTCTAGAGCCAACACCAGTGATATTGCCCACCCTTAGTAACTCGTTTACCCCATTCAGTAACAGCATAACCATGGTAACAGTGTCACACATTCTTGGCTACCTGGTATTCTTTGGGGGTTGCGTACGTTTGTGGAGGTAACATAGGGTGGCGGGTTGCTCAAAGGCTCCAAGGTCAGGCTACTGAAGGGACCACATGGCCTGGCCTGCCCCCAACATATGAGGACATCCTACTCTTCCATTCCAGTGGTAGGCACGGGTCTCTGTGAACCACAGGTGCCATCAGCTCAGACATGTGACACCGGTGTGATGTTCAGAGAGCGCCATAAGAGTACGGTAATCATTGCGATGTTCACTGAACTTCATAAGGGATTGCAAATGTTGAAGGTGCAGTTTTGGGTTTCTGTACGTCATTTTTTGTTAATGCAGCCGATTAACAGAGTTCCTTGTCCTTTTTAATGTGATATTTTCCTTTTTGTTTTTTATGATGTTGAAATCTGGAGATATCATTTTCCAAAATCAAGGACTTTCGATTGAAATTAAGACAATCCATTAACACACAAACATGGTGGAGGATTGTACATCTAGTGCTGGACAGTCTCCCACAAAGTAGCAAAACAAACATAGGAAGCAGCCGCTTACAACAGCTGCTTTATTGATGTCAATATGTTTGGCTTCACTGGGACCTTCATGGGGTGTTACTGTCAGGGTCTGTCTCTGCATTTTTGTTTCTGGCTCTGTGGCTAACATCAGCCAAAGGGTGTCACCGTTACAGCTGCTCATTTATTGGTCTTGGGTAAAGTATGTCAGATGCATATTGAATCATTTCCATCTCCACACATTACCTGCTCTCACAGCTCTACCTCCACACACTCCCACTTACTGCTTCCCCAACTCCCTCACACATTACCTGCTTTCACAGCTCTACCGCCGCACACTCCCACTTACTGCTTCCCCAACGCCAACTCCCTCACACATTACCAGCTCTCACTGCTCTACCTCCACACACTCCCACTTACTGCTTCCCCAACTCCCTCACACATTACCTGCTCTCACAGCTCTACCTCCACACACTCCCACTTACTGCTTCCCCAACGCCAACTCCCGCACACATTACCTGCTCTCACAGCTCTACCTCCGCACACTCCCACTTACTGCTTCCCCAACTCCCTCACACATTACCTGCTCTCACAGCTCTACCTCCACACACTCCCACTTACTGCTTCCCCAACTCCCTCACACATTACCTGCTCTCACAGCTCTAACTCCGCACACTCCCACTTACTGCTTCCCCAACGCCAACTCCCTCACACATTACCAGCTCTCACTGCTCTACCTCCGCACACTCCCACTTACTGCTTCCCCAACACCAACTCCCCCACACATTACCTGCTCTCACAGCTCTACCTACGCACACTCCCACTTACTGCTTCCCCAACACCAACTCCCTCACACATTACCTGCTCTCACAGCTCTACCTCTGCACACTCCCATTTACTGCTTCCCCAACACCAACTCCCTCACACATTACCTGCTCTCACAGCTCTACCTCCGCACACTCCCACTTACTGCTTCCCCCACACACATTACCTGCTCTCACAGCTCTACCTCCACATAATCCCATATAATGCTTCCCAAATGCTAACTCCTTCACACATTACCTGCTCTCACAGCTCTACCTCCACACACTCCCACTTACTGCTTCCCCCACACCAACTCCCTCACACATTACCTGCTCTCACAGCTCTACCTCCTCACAATCCCACTCACTGCTTCCCCAACTCCCTCACACATTACCTGCTCTCACAGCTCTACCTCTGCACACTCCCACTTACTGCTTCCCCAACACCAACTCCCTCACACATTACCAGCTCTCACTGCTCTACCTCCGCACACTCCCACTTACTTCTTCCCCAACACCAACTCCCTCACACATTACCTGCTCTCACAGCTCTGCCTCCACACACTCCCACTTACTGCTTCCCCAACTCCCTCACACATTACCTGCTCTCACAGCTCTACCTCCGCACACTCCCACTTACTGCTTCCCCAACACCAACTCCCTCACACATTACCTTCCTTCTCCCGCTCTACCGTCCACACTCCCACTTACTGCTGTCCCCAACTCCCACACATTACCTGCTCTCACAGCTCTACCTCCGCACACTCACTCACTTACCTTCCCAACTCCCTCACACATTACCTGCTCTCACAGCTCTACCTCGCACAACTCTCCCAACACCAACTCCCTCACACATTACCTGCTCTCACAGCTCTACCTCCGCACACTCCCACTTACTTGCTTCCCCACACCACTCCCTCCACATTACCTGCCACTCAAGCTCTACCTCCGCACAATCCCACTTACTGCTTCCCCAACTCCCTCACACATTACCTACTGCCTCACAGCTCTACCTCCCACACACTCCCACTTACTGCTTCCCAACACCAACTCCCTCACAACAATTACCTGCTCTCACAGCTCTACCTCCGCAAATCCCACTTACTGCTTCCCCAACACACTCCCTCACACATTACCTGCTCTCACAGCTCTCCTCCGCACACTCCCACTTACTGCTTCCCCAACACCAACTCCCTCCACATTACCTGCTCTCACAGCTCTACCTCCTCCGCACACTCCCACTTACGCTTCCCAACACCAACTCCCTCACACATTACCTGCTCTCACAGCTCTACCCCGCACACTCCCACTTACTGCTTCCCAACTCCCTCACACATTACCTGCTCTCACAGCTCTATCTCCGACACTCCCACTTACGGCTTCCCCCACACCAACTCCTCACACATTACCTGCTCTCACAGCTCTACCTCCCCGCATATCCCACTTACTGCTTCCCCAACACCAACTCCCTCACACATTACCGCTCTCCACGCCTACCTCTGCACACTCCACTTACTGCTTCCCAACACCACTCCCTCACACATTACCTGCTCTCACAGCTCTACCTACCTCCGCATAATCCCACTTACTGCTTCCCCACACCAATCCCCTCACACACATTACCTGCTCTCACACGCTCTACCTCGCACACTCCACTACTGCTTCCCCACCCAACTCCCTCACACATTACCTGCTCTCACAGCTCTACCTCCCACACTCCCCTTACTGCTTCCCCACACAACCAACTCCCTCACACATTACCTGCTCTCACGCTCTACCTCCCACACTCCCACTTACTGCTTCCCCCAACTCCCTCCACATTACCTGCTCTCACAGCTCTACCTCTGCACACTCCCACTTACTGCTTCCCAACACCAACTCCCTCACACATTACCTGCTCTCACAGCTCTACCTCCGCATAATCCCACTTACTGCTTCCCCAACACCATCTCCCTCACACATTACCTGCTCTCACAGCTCTACCTCCGCACACTCCCACTTACTGCTTCCCCCACACCAACTCCCTCACACATTACCTGCTCTCACAGCTTTACCTCCGCACACTCCCACTTACTGCTTCCCCCACACCAACTCCCTCACACATTACCTGCTCTCACTGCTCTACCTCCGCACACTCCCACTTACTGCTTCCCCAACTCCCTCGCACATTACCTGCTCTCACAGCTCTACCTCCGCACACAATCCCACTTACTGCTTCCCCACACCAACTCCCTCACACATTACCTGCTCTCACAGTTCTACCTCTGCACTCTCCCACTTACTGCTTCCCCAACACCAACTCCCTCGCACATTACCTGCTCTCACAGCTCTGCCTCCGCACTCTCCCACTTACTGCTTCCCCAACTCCCTCACACATTACCTGCTCTCACAGCTCTACCTCCGCACACTCCCACTTACTGCTTCCCCAACACCAACTCCCTCACACATTACCTGCTTCTCACAGCTCTACCTCCATCCGCAAATCCCACTTACTGCTTCCCCCAACACCAACTCCCTCACACATTACCGCTCTCCAGCCTACCTCGCACACTCCACTTACTGCTTCCCAACACCACTCCCTCACACATTACCTGCTCTCACAGCTCTACCTCCGCAAACTCCCACTTACTGCTTCCCCACACCAATCTCCCTCACACACATTACCTGCTCTCCACGCTCTACCTCGCACACTCCACTACTGCTTCCCCCCACCAACTCCCTCACACATTACCTGCTCTCACAGCTCTACTCCCACACTCCCCCTTACTGCTTCCCCAACACCAACTCCCTCACACATTACCTGCTCTCACGCTCTACCTCCCACACTCCCACTTACTGCTTCCCCCAACTCCCTCACACATTACCTGCTCTCACGCACTACCTCCGCACACATCCCACTTACTGCTTCCCCACACCAACTCCCTCACACTTACCTGCTCTCACAGCTCTACCTCCACCTACCCACTACTGCTTCCCCAACACCACTCCCTCACACATTACCTGCTCTCACAGCTCTACCTCCGCATAATCCCACTTACTGCTTCCCCACACCATCCCTCACACATTACCTGCTCTCAACAGCTCTACCTCCCACACTCCCACTTACTGCTTCCCCCACCAACTCCCTCACACATTACCTGCTCTCACAGCTACCTCCGCACACTCCCACTTACTGCTTCCCCACCCAACTCCCTCACACATACCTGCTCTCACCTGCTACCTCCTCGCACACTCCCACTTACTGCTCCCCAACTCCCCCTCACACATTACCTGCTCTCACAGCTCTACCTCCACCACAATCCACTTACTGCTTCCCCCACAACTCCCTCACACATTACCGCTCTCACAGCTCTACCTCTCCGCACCTCCCACTTACTGCTTCCCACACCAACTCCCTCCACTTACCTGCTCTCACAGCTCTCTCCCGCACTCTCCCACTTACTGCTTTCCCCAACTCCCTCACACATTACCTGCTCTCACAGCTCTACCTCCGCACACTCCCTCTTACTGCTTCCCCAACACCAACTCCCTCCCACATTACCAGCTCTCACAGCTCTACCTCCGCACAATCCCACTTACTGCTTCCCCAACTCCCTCACACATTACCTGCTCTCACAGCTCTACCTCCGCACACAATCCCACTTACTGCTTCCCCAATGCTAACTCCTTCAGTTAACAATCAGCTCTCAGAAACTCACCAACCTTCCTGTCCCCCTGTACAGACGAGACAACGAGTATTCTAAGGCTTGCCTTAAACTAGCCCGGTTACATGCTGGGTGCATGCTGGGTGTAACCTGGCTAGTTTAAGGCAAGTTTAAGGCATTTCTGCAATGACTAATGACCAATCGTATTATAACAGCATGGGTCCCTGGCAGTCCCATTTGTTTGAATGGGACTGCCAGGGACCCCCGCTGTTAATCTGATGGGCCATTAGCCAATGCAGAAATGCCTTAAACTTGCCTTAAACACGACCCAGCATGTACGCAGCATGTATGTGGGTCTTTTTGGCGATTGCCACTGGTTTGTGTTAGAATAACCGTCGGCGCTACAGTACCTTATGTTTCCACTTACCCTGCCTTATAGATTGCTAGCTCCTTGCGCAGGGCCCAACTTACCTACTGAACAAAATGTTTGTTTATGTTTGTCACTTATTGTTTTTTCATACAGCGCTATGGAATATGTAGGTGCTTTATAAATTGATAATAATAATAATAGCGTTTGTACAGAATTTAAAATGTGTCTTTGCTTTTGACGTTTACGCTAAAGACCATAACTCTATACAATACAATTATATTAAATATATATATATATCAAATCCAAGGTGACACGGTGTGCTCATTTTCATGTATTACCCAGAATCCCTGGCTGTGGGGGAAGCACTGTATGCCAAGAAATAATGGGGAAGGGGAGGGCTGCAGATGTGTGAATGTGTTTACAAGTGGGATTTTTATTTCTTTTAATTTAAAAAAATATGCACTTTTCTTAATTGCACAAGAACCCTATAATTGTATGTTGGATTTTAATTATTTGATAAAGGAAATCGTTTTTAGGTATACAAAAAAAGAAGCACCGGTATTTGTAAGACAGGATCTGTGGCTCCGTCCCTTGTAGGGCACTTTGAAGGGTGTATTCCATGTGATGTTATGTAGTTTAGGGCTCTCAGCTACTAAGAATATCCTGAATTATAAAATCAATGTCCCCCCTTCAGTGGCAGAGGAACATGCAACTAAACGCCTTTATAAAGAGCAGCGGGAGATACAATGTACAGAGCATCTGGCATCTTGCTATGCTACAGGATTTGCATATTTAAAAAGGCAATCCAAGCATCTTAAATTTAAATATATATATATATATATTTTGTTTTAATATATGTAGCCTCTGATTACCTTTATTGAAAACTAATTGCCTAACCTGCCGATCGATCAGCAAAAATCCTGCTGCCAGTTTCCAATCAATTCTTCAGTCAGTGTAACTCAGCAGCTACAATGTATTCTTATATTACGACGGTATCATTATCTATTGTAAGGCCGAGTCCATAGAAGGACAGGCCACGCTGAGCCGTGCGGACGCTCCGCGCTGAGCCCCTGCATCCTCAATGAGCATGCCTTGAGAGGGGGCTCACGCGACATCCAATCAGCGCGGAGCAGCGTCAATGTCACGGCGCCGTGACGTCGGCGCCGTGACGTTGACGTCGGTGCGCGCTGGCGATTAGCCCAGCGATGTCACTGCCCCGCCTCCCTCAGTCTCCCCCCGCCTCCGATCGCACCCGCTGGCTCGCCTGCATGGGCATGAAATCGCGCAGATTCCAGCAGGCGAGCCTCAGCGTCAGCACGGCTCCGAACTCCTCACCCCTCTATGGCCCCAGCCTTACAGTTTGCAGCTCAAACTGCTAGGGAGCATTGGTAACCAATTATCACCAACAGGAAAGTGATCTTACACTGCTGGGGAGGTGGCTAAAACCTGCTATAGAAATCAAAGGATATTCAGTATGTGAAAACGCATTAAGAATGGCATTGAGTTGCATTTTAAAATAAAAAAGGTAGTAAGTATTATCTAAAACTACAGAACTGATTTAAAAAAAACAAAAACACACACATAGGATATTGCTGGGTTTGCTCCTTTAACACCTGGGACAGGTGGTTAATGAGGGTGAATCCTAACGAGTGAGACCTAATTGCATCAATAAGGTAAAGATTCAGGGGTCTATGTATGAAAAGTGGAGGAATCCTGGTGCAAAAAAACTGCACAAGGTGCAAAGAAAAAAAATCCTATTGATTTCTATGGGACTTTTTTCTGTGACACACGCGGGTTATATGCCCCAATATATGCTACATTTTCTTTGTTAGGCTTGTATAACTCAGTGATTCCCAGAGGATATCCATTGACCAGCACTAGCTAAGGGATGGTTCTGTGCTGATCCACACGGATGGGGAGAATCTCGTCACTGAATGCTGAGTGGAGTTGAATGTGTTTCTCGGTGTTTGAACGGCTGCGTGTTTAGTTTCGGGCCGTGCGTGTTTGGAGAGAGCTACAAAGTGTTCCATAGCGTCATCGCACTTTTTATTCTCAACCTCATTAAATAACACTTAGCAGCCCCCATATAGGATCAGGCAGATAACTCGAGATGTACACTGTAGCAGTGCGTTAGGGCCTCTCTCTCTGGCTTCTTTATATCACTGGTGTTTGTTTAAAGTACACAGCACCTGCCTCCCACCTGCTCTGCTCTGCCTCCTGCTTGCAGCCCTGCGCTGGCAGAAGCTTATTGTTCCTGCAGGTTTCGCAATTAAAAAGAGATTTGCTCAGCTCTGCAGCAGCAGAGGTTCCACTGGGACAAGGTAAAGCCAAGAGGAATAAAGGTCTTATCACTGTATCCATTACTAACCCACCCCTATGGCTGCTGTGTGGGGTTTTCCTCTGAGCACTATGGACTGCCTGATGAAATGACAGAACAATGGACAATTCAGTGTCTCATACAGGGGTATGTTCGAGACATGTCCTGATCAGTGAAATATATTGGAGGTGGGAGTGAAAGAAGAGATGGGTCCTTTTTATGAATCAGCTCATATTCCCAGATCTGTCCAAGCTGCCCCTTTCTTGGGTTCCTCTGCAGGTCCCAAGTAGAAATATAGGAGGGAGTCGCGAAACCATGCGCATGCGCGCAGCCCTGCTACCGGTTTCAATATTTTTCTCACTTTTTGACTCGAAGGCCCAGCTCTCGGAAGCAAACCCCACCACAGAATATACCATTTATACTGCCCTCCGGGAGTTTGCTAGGACCGCCATTGGATACAATCCGTTGACTGATTTGTAGAATCCAATCAGCGGATTCAGCCATCAGTGGCGGATTCTTACGCACGGCAAACACATTCTCCCATCTCTAGCTGGGACCTTACACCAAGATAAAATAATCTCATCGATAAGTTGCAGTGACGTCAGCGTTTCTCCAGGATAGAAAAAAGCTGCGAGGGTTCGCTGATGCGCTCGAAGGTCAGGATAGAAAAGGAAAAAAGTTACAACAAACTTCTGGGGAAAAAAACGAGTCGTTCTTGTTGGTCAGACTGCAACTTAATGTTAGAATGTTTACAAACTTCTCTTTTCCATACAAGGCTGTGCACCCCCTTATTCTCAACGCTCACCTGCATACGATGCGCTAAGCCCTCTCTTCTCTGCTTGACTCCCTCACAAGTTTTTTTTAGCTCACTTTGCCATCTGTTTCTCCCTTACAAACTTTATGTTGTAATCACACGTCTCACCTATCTTCAAATCTTGACACAAGGAGAAGAAAGGGAGAGAAGAGAGAAGAGAGAGGGGGGAGAGAGGGGAGAGGGGGGAGAGAGGGGAGAGAGAGGAGAGAGAGGAGAGAGAGGAGAGAGAGGAGAGAAGATCACGTAATGGTGGAGATTTAAAGCTCCCACATCCTGCGGGCCAATAGGAACCCGTGACGTCATAATGTGGGACTTTCTATTGGCCGACGTGATGTGGGAGCTTTAACTTTTGCCAAGATGCAGGCATCCTCTGCGTAGGTAAGTATCTCTGGAAGCAGGTGGTACCCGGAGCTTAAACTGATAGGGTTCAGCCCCTGAGACCCCCCTGCTCCAAATAACAAAAGTGCATGAATTGCTCCTTTAAAAGGATTGGTCTATGCAGCAATACAATGCAGCATTTCAGCCACTGCTTACCATGAGTGCCCATGAAGAAGAGATCTGTGAGGTTTGGAAAGCTCTGTACACTATAATTTCATCTATTAAGATCTCACGTTGCTCCCCTGAAAGGTAGCACTACCTACTGTACAACAAACCGACCCCTGTATAAAACATGCCGGTCTCCCTATGCAACGGCTGCTTTTTTTTACTCACGTACGAAACCCGCAGCTCTAAAGCCTGTATATTACAAGCCTGTGGCACAAGGGCGGCCAACTCAGTCCTCAAGGGCCACCAACAAGTCAGGTTTTCAGGATATCCCTGCTTCAGCACAGGTGGTGTCGTCTTTGACAGAGCCACTAATTGAACTACCTGTGCTGAAGCAGGTATATCCTGAAAACCTGACCTGATGGGGGCCCTTGAGGACTGGTGTTGGCCAGCCCTGCTGTAGCATGATCAAGACACTAAACTAATTCTCACGATGGCCAGGTCAGCTCATCCTTTCACCCCCCGACCCCCACTACTGTGTAGATGCTAAATGTCTTTGGGTCAGAGCACAATATGAGAAATACAATTATTGGAATGAAATAAATTATCAATGATTTTTATCAAAGCCACTTTGGGGGTGAGGGGGGGGGGGGAGGTGTCCCCCTGAGCTTTTATTCATTTCGGTTTTGTCATGTATTTTCACTGCCAATTCAGTTAACCCCTTCAGTGCTGGAAAGGTCAGCAAACAATGCAAAAGACGTATTGCCTAGGTGGAAACTCAAGGTGACCTCAGCAGCTCATCAGTTTGGGATATTAAACACGTGCTACATACAAATATGAATACAGTGGCTCTTAACCTCTTCATTGCTAGTGAGTCTGTCACCTGCAATACATTGCCCTGGCAAAGAAGGGGCTGCCCTGCTCTACAACAACGAAACTTCAGACCCCACTAGACCATGTGATTTTATTCCACGTTTCCTAACCTGGTTGGTTTCCTCTGGGAATTGTGCCTACCCTGTAATTATTGAAATTCTCTGCTACTTTGCATTAGATATTGAGAAGCTGAACTTTCTGTTGATACAATCAGTTATCCAACAATAAATTTGAATGTGAGGAGCGAAAATAAGATAAATGTAAATAGGGATGTTTGGCAAATGATGGGAGGAAGGAACGAGGTCACTGGTCTGTGAAGTGGGAGCCAGTTGTGCAGGAAATGCTACTGGTGTGTGACCTTTAGTCAAATGTTGCCCTAAGATTAAATTCTAAACTCTGTAAAATACCGTGCCTGTTTGTGTATATGGGGATACGATTTAACATGCAGAAATTATCTTTCACTCTACTTTTTAATTAAACGTAAGCTCTTCAGGATAGAGTTTCCTGTCCCAATGTATTTTATTTGTTTCTGTGTGTGACAGCGCTCCTTGTGTAATAGCTGTTGCCGCTTGTATTTTACATTGTGTAGCCATCTGTACTGTAAGTGCAACACCAGAACAACATAATATAAGAATATAGGATACTAACTCAGACTGTGGCATCCTGCTAATGTTTTATTATTATCTGTCAGTGTAAACCAGATATAATAAATAAATATTTATTGACTTCATATGCAAGACCTCTGGCCATACATACAGACACTGATTAATATATACACAAATTCCATATGGACACCTACACACTTACATATGCACATATATCTGCGTGTCAATTTAAAAGCTTAAAATTGTGTTTTTCCAAAAAGCACAATAGTCAATTGAAGCCTAGCAGTATTTGTACCAGAATATTGCAGATAATATTTTTGTGTTAGAATGATATGTTGTGTGTTTCACAAAATTAGCTACGTTACAAATAGTTACTGAATTGGCAACAACAGACAAAGAGCACAGTTTTAATGAAATCACTAATGCAGCAGGAAGAAGACAGGAACCCCTTTGCAGGGGCACATCAAATCCATTTAAAGCTATAAAACTACTAATATAACAGGATGAAGAGAATATGTCACTGTGCAGATCACAAACTAATAAGTTTCAGTGTTTTAATCATTTCCCCCAGAATTGTATCTCTCAGGCCATGCTTTGTGTCACAGAGCCCAGATTTATTTACCTGGACAGTATGAGCAAACACTGGCATATGGAGATAAGGAGAACATGATTTGCTGTTTACATCCCCAAGGCAGCAGCTGCTGGGAGCTTATCTCAGCTCCTAACTTCTCACCTGTAAAACACATCTCAGTGCAGCTCTCCCCATCCGTAGGGCATCTATAGGTAAAGGTCAATGCTAGTACAAAAGATACGTTAATACACCCCTTCCTAATATGGCTAATTTCACAAACCGTTAGATTAAACCAAACATTACAAACTCTTCCAGGGCTGCATAGCATAATCCCCACAACTGAAAGGAACCCCTCTGGCTGCCAAAGCTACTGATGGGTAAAACTCCTGGTCACCCGGACAGGTTTACACAGTCCTGCTGTTAGGAGTGTCCATACAAAAACTGCCCCTAGTACTCGGGATTCAGACCTGATATGGAGTTAACCCCTTCTCCGCTACAAGGTTTTGCAACACACTAGCAGCCTCTACGGCAGCGAAGAGGTTAATGCCATTATCTTGCCAACATTCACAGTGGCAATTTGACAATACATGGAAACACACACACACACACACACACACACACACACACTACTATAGGGTAAGGAAGTGGGAGACCAGATACTGTTTTTAGTGCTGCGAGGTGGTGTTATGGGTTGGTAGTTACAGGGTTAACACCTTAAACCCTGCGCAAACTCCTAAATATGAACCACAATGAGCCAGACAGGGTCACACACAGGGACCCTCGGGTTTGGGGTGAATATGGTCACCAAAGCAGTGGAATAATAAGAGACCCACCCCATTCTGAGATCCCTCATAGCACCCCAACCCCCAACCCCAACTTACCTTGAGAGAGGAAGAGAATGCACAGTGTGCACCTTATGGGTGACATCCTGGGCTGTGCTGGGTGCTCACTGCAAGAGGTGGAAAGTTGCACCTCTGCAACAAGCTACTTGTGTCCTGTGTCCAGGGCGTGTCTGGCACAGAAGTCTCCTTCTTGTGTGTGCTTGCAATTCCTCAGCCAGACTGACCCATCCTGGCCAAGTGTGTCCTGCCCCTTCCCCAAGTGTGAGAGAGGATGCGGAGAGCTGGAGGTGGCCAGGTCACAGCTCAGCTCTGAGGGTGCCTAATACGCAGTACATCACGGTGTGTATACAGGAGAGTGACCACGCAGCTCTGCACTCTCATGGATCAGGCTGCATGTCCCTTGCCTGGTGTGGTTGTTGGGGAGGGGGACAAGGAGATCGCCCCCTGAGGTCCAAGGCCAGCAGTGACCAGCACACAAAAACAAAGGACAATGTGATCCACAGACAGAAAAGTTGCTGCCCTGATCAGCTGCAGCAAAGATGCCCAAGCACTGCAGCCCTCCCTCTGCCAGCAGCAGCACAGGGTGCCACCTTCATCCTTAGGATGCTGGGCTCAGTGAGTCCTGGTCCTCTCTGCCCCTGTATGCATGTATGGGTCCCAGGGAAGGGCTCACTTGTGATCTTGCAGCAGTCCTGGGTGGGTCAACTACTTAAGTATTATTTGGGATTTTCAGGGGGATCTAACAAGGTGAAGCTTCAGTTGCTGGGGAAACAATGACATTGAGGGGATATGAGGGTCCCCCTCCCTGGATTCTGCCCCTTGCAAAGTTGAGACGGGTCCTTGCAAGTGTAGGAGAGATGCTGTTTTCCCTGCAAAGAAGGCTGGGGAGGATCCTTCCTTTCCCAGAGAAGCTCACAGCAAATGAAGCCAACAGCAAATGGGCACTCAGCTACACCCAGTGTAATTAATAAGCTGCAGGCAGGAGCCAGGAGGGGAGGGGGCAGAGAGGGAGACACACTCACATATGTACTATACTGAAGTGAAAAGGGCACAGGGAAGGAGCAGGCAGAGCTATCAGAAGCAATCAGGCAGAAAATGCTAAACCCGCAGGCTGCCTGGATTCCAGCTCGTGTTAACCCCTTCCGGACCAGGGGCACCTGCAGGTCACTGCAAAGCACTGGCAGGGAAGGGGTTTACAGGAGGTACAAATGTGCAGGTCATAACCTGGGGGAGCAAGTGTCCAGGGCTGAAGATCCTACTAAAAACGTGTGTGTGTGTGTGTGTGTGTGTGTGTGTGTGGTGTGGTGTGTGTTGTTTGTGTGTTTTGTGTATATTATGTGTTGTGAGTATATACATATATATATAATAATAGAGCTAAGTTTCTATTTATCATCAGAAAAGTGTCATCAAATTTTGTGTGTGTGGTGTGTGTTTGGGTGGGTTTTGGTGGGGGGGGGGGGGGTGTTGTGTTTGTATGTATGTATATCTATATATCTTATCTCTATCTACTATATCTATATCTCCCCACCCACACACACAAAATATATATATTCTATGCACTTTATAAGGTAAGTTATCAGTGTGGTAGAGACATTGGTCAGGGTACCCTTAACCTCTTCAGTGCCATGAGTCATTAGAGCATTGTGTCACAAGGCTGAACGCAGTGAAACTTTTCCTGATTTCCAGAGAGTCAGAGGGCCGGACGCCAGCGACTTTGCTGCATTCAGATGTGGCATTACACAGAACGGATCTGCGGTGATCATTTTATAATGACCACCATATTCACTACTAATGTGGGTTTTTCATAAATGGGCTGAGGTATTCATTCTCATTGAAACTTGAAACTACATGAAACTTGCTTAAACATCTACTCACAGAAATCTGCATCAGTGCTGGCGATATGATTGTTCAGAGGGGCGGCCTCGTACTTTTCTTCCATAGGGATGGCCTCGTACTTTTCTTCCATAGGGATGGCCTCGTACTTTTCTTCCATAGGGACGGCCTTGTACTTTTCTTCCATAGGGGCGGCCTCATACTTTTCTTCCATAGGGGTGGCATCATATTTTTCTTCCATAGGGGCGTCATCATATTGTTCTTCCATAGGGGCGACCTCATACTTTTCTTCCATAGGGATGGCCTCGTACTTTTCTTCCATAGGGGCGGCCTCGTACTTTTCTTCCATGGGGGTGGCATCATATTGTTCTTCCATAGGGACGACCTCGTACTTTTCTTCCATAGGGGCATGTAAACAGGATTTCAAACAAAACCCTATGGCAGAAAATGATTGAACCTGTTTGATGCCCGAGACTGCCAATACATTGCAAAGGAATGTCTTCAACTAACGACGCAAACACACTATAATTAAAACACAAAAGAAATAACGTAAGTGCAAATGATGAAGCCTTTAGCAGTCCCCGTGGCCAGCTAGTCATGGCTTGAAGTTGCAATTTTCTATTGGCCCGTGGGACGTGCGAGATTTGGTGTATTGTATATTGTATTGTATGTCTTTATTTATATAGCGCCATAAATGTACATAGCGCTTCGCAGTAGTAATACATATCATATAAATAACAAATAATATAAATAACAGATCATGGGAATAAGTGCTTCAGACACAAAAGTAACATTAAGGAAGAGGAGTCCCTGCTCCGAGGAGCTTACAGTCTAATTGGTAGGTAGGGAGAACATACAGAGACTGTAGGAGGGAATTCTAGTAAGTGCGTCTGCAGGGGGCCAAGCTTTATGTATCATGTGTCCAGGATTATCCAGTGCTATTCATATGCTTCTTTAAGCAGATGTGACTTAAGGTGGGTCTTAAAGGTGGATAGAGAGGGTGCTAGTCGGGTATTGAGGAGAAGGGCATTCCAGAGGTGTGGGGCAGAAAGTGAGATAGGTTTAAGGCGGGAGAGAGCTTTAGATACAAAGGGGGTAGAGAGAAGACATCCTTGAGAAGAACGCAAGAGTCGGGATGGTGCATAGCGAGAAATTAGGGCTGAGATGTAAGGAGGGGCAGAAGAATGTAAAGCTTTAAAAGTGAGGAGGAGAATTGAGTGTGAGATACGGGATTTGATCGGAAGCCAGGAGAGGGATTTTTAGGAGGGGAGATGCAGAGACAGATTTAGGAAAGAGTAGAGTGATTCTGGCAGCAGCGTTTAGGATAGATTGTAGGGGAGACAGGTGAGAGGCAGGAAGGCCGGACAGCAGGAGGTTGCAGTAATCGAGACGTGAGAGAATGAGGGCCTGAGTCAGAGTTTTAGCAGTCGAGTAACAGAGGAAAGGGCGTATCTTTGTGATATTGCGGAGGAAAAAGCGTCAGGTTTTAGAAACGTTTTGAATATGAGAGGAGAATGAGAGAGAGGAATCAAGTGTAACCCCTAGGCAGCGTGCTTGGGCTACTGGGTGAATGATCGTATTTCCAATAGTAACGTGGAAGGAGGTAGTAGGGCCAGGTTTGGGAGGAAGTATAAGGAGCTCTGTTTTTGCCATGTTAAGTTTCAGTCGGCGGAGGGCCATCCAGGATGATATTCCAGAGAGGCATTCAGAAACTTTAGTCTGTATAGCAGGTGTAAGGTCAGGGGTTGAAAGGTAAATTTGTGTGTTGTCAGCATAGAGGTGATATTTAAACCCAAAAGATGTGATTAGGTCACCTAGAGAGAGTGTGTAAAGAGAAAAGAGAAGGGGTCCCAGGACAGAGCCCTGGGGTACCCCCACAGAGAGATCAATAGAGGAGGAGGAGGTGTTAGCAAAAGAGACACTGAAAGTACGATGGGAGAGGTAAGAGGAGATCCAGGATAGAGCTTTATTCCGAATACCAAGAGTATGGAGAATGTGAAGGAGAAGAGGGTGGTCCATTGTGTCGAATGCTGCAGATAGGTCGAGTAATATGTGCAGAGTGTAATAACCTCTGTCTTTGGCAGCATGGAGGTCGTCAGTTATTTTAGTGAGGGCTGTTTCAGTAGAGTGAGCAGTGCGGAAGCCAGATTGTAGAGGGTCTAGAAGAGAATAGGTGTTGAGAAAGTGTAGCAATCGGGAGAATACAAGACGTTCAAGGAGTTTGGAGGCAAAAGGCAGGAGGGAGACAGGTCGATAGTTAGAAGGACAGGTAGGGTCAAGCTTGCTGTTTTTGAGTAATGGTATAACGGTTGCATGCTTGAAGGAGGATGGAAAGGTACCAGAGTAGAGGGAAGAGTTAAAGATCTGTGTGAGCATAGGGATTATAGAAGGAGCAAGAGGTTTTAGGAGATGGCAGGGAATGGGATCAAGAGGGCAAGTGGTAGAGGGAGAAGAGGAGATCAGCAGTGACACATCCTCCTCCAAGATAGCGGAAAAAGAGTCAAGAAAGGCAGGAGGAGAGTTGGGAAGCAATGTGGGATGGGAGGAGGCAACAGATGGGATGTTCTGACGTATGGATTCCACCTTTTCCTTAAAAAAGTCAGCAAAGTCCTGAGGTGAGATGGAGGAAGAAGAGGAGGCAGCCGAGGGTGGTCTGAGTAGAGTCAAAGACAGAAAAGAGTCGGCGTGGGTTAGACTTACGTGTGTTGATTAGTGATGAAAAGTAGGTTTGTTTAGCCTGAGAGAGGGCAGAGTTGAAACAGGACAGTATAAATTTGTAGTGAATGAAGTCTGTGAGCGTATGAGATTTCCTCCAGAGGAACGAGTGGAGGAACGCAGCATGCGTGTGTGGGAGTTTAGCCAGGGTCTGGGGTTAGAAGGGCGAGGGCGGCAGAGAGAAAGCGGGGCATGAAGATCAAAAGAGGAAGATAAGGCAGAGTTGTAGTTCCTGACCATGGTGGCCATTTTTTATTCTCTAAAAGGGGCAACAACACCGTTAAGTACCAGTAAGGGGTCCCCGGAGCTAAATAATAGTGCTGATCAGCACTTGAGAACGCCCAGTGTGAATTGTTCAAAAATATTTGCTTTTATAGTAAATAATATGTTATATACACATATATATTAATTTTTTTGCAGGCAAACGTTAATTCCTCATTTGCATACATTGTTATTAAAATCAACGCTAACATATCACTGCCGTAAAAAGGCCCTCCTTGCTTGCGATGTGGCTTTTATGAATAGGGTGGCTTATAATATTGGTGTTAAATACCAAAATGCCAATTTTTTAAAATGTTATGGACCTTAAGTGAATCCCCCTTCCGGTCTGCTAAATAAAAGGTCAGTGCTCTTTACAACCAGTTTACTAAACAATTGCCAAATCTATACTCTAAAGAGCAGACATGGAAATAACTTTTTTTATTACAATAAATAGTTTTTGAATGTTCCTTGTTACTGTAATACTACAAGCCATCTAAAGCTGGGTGTTCGGGACAGGCAGGTCTCTGGCGAAAATGGTTGGATTTCATCCAGTTGACATTAAGGAATAAATGATTTGCAAAGCCATTCATTTGAAATATGTTTTCGGTGCAAACCCCAATCTCTTTGGACTGCATCCATCATACACTGGTTTTGTGTTTCTCACTCATTTTCTGGGAACTGGGTGTTTTTCTTCTGCTGCCACCAGATGGGGATCGGGCAAACTCTCAAAATAATGTTTTCTTGAGAAAGCCACAAAAAAAGTGTAGGTTTTTGTTGTTGTTATTTCCACACCCCCCCCCCCCTATAACTCATTTAACCCTTTGAGGGTTGAGGTGCTGATGCACTGCGTGGTTGTGTGACCGCCCCTCGTCCTCTTCCTGTCAGATCGCGATCTCCCCCCAGAAACACGAGCACGTACAATACGACGTGCCACTTGGAATGCCAGTCACCGTGGACTAGTGGCTATGCCAAGCTGTAGTAACCCTTTGGGTTGCCGTTTAAGTCATAGAGCTGCAAAACCATTATTCTTTCATGTAGAGTAAATGGAAGACATGTTTGCTACCCCTGAAAACATTACATGTAGCGCCCGTCATTGTAAACGTGCAAAACAAATGGAGCAGTAAAAATGGAGATTAAAAATTGTGTTAAAAAGGATGTTCAAATGTGCCCGCGTTAAGAATAATGGGCGTTGCCTCTATATAACAAACACTTTTAGGAAGAGTTAATGTGCAAAAGGTTTATGGAAAAGTTACATTCACAAAATATGTTTTTAATAATAATAATATCTGGGATTTAACCTTCAACCTCTGATGTCTGCAGCACTTTGCTTTGGCATCAAAGCATTTATGGCCCATATTGCCTAAGCGGTGCAAAGCCATAAGATAGCTCCCGGCACCAGAAGACACCTCAAGGTGGGCAAAAGGTGTTTTCCTGCGTAGCACCGCTTAATAAATCTGGGCCTAAATGTGGGGAAGCGTTTTTGAGGTCTTAACCCTAAAGAGGGATGTGAGGAAGGGTGACGTTTGTCACAGTGCGGGGCACCTTTCTAACGAGGGGACAGATGAAAGAAGAAAGAAAGGGAGTGAGGGGGAATAAGAAAATGGGAAACCGCAGGAGGAGATGACCAGAACCGGGGAAGCGATGTGAGAAGAAATGAGCCAGCAAAGGCTAATCACATCCAGATAACGAGTGAGACTTCCTCTGATCACACACGTGGAACCAGGTCTAAATGTCTAATGCTAACCACTTCCCGTCTGCGCAGCTAAATGCCTTTCATTCAGTGGGAGAGGTGGGTGGCGTAAGCCCACTCATTGGCATCCATTGGAGATACAGAAGGAAAAGCACTTCACTCACTAGACCAAGGGGTCTCAACTCCGGTCCTGAAGACCCCCCAACAGGTCAGGTTTTAAGGTAATCCCACCTTGAGCACAGGTGGCTCAATCAGTGGCTCAGTCAAAGACTGAGCCACTGATTGAGCCACCTGAGCTGAAGCAGGGACTGAATGAGCCACCTCTACTGACGCAGAGATATCCTTAAAACCTGACCTGTTGCGGGGTCTTGAGGACTGGAGTGGAGAACCCCTGCATTAGATTGTAAGCTTTTTGGCGAAGGAAGTCCCCTTTTTCTTGTCCCTTATTATTGATGTAACACCCTTTTATTTGTAAATGGTGCGTATGCTCCTACTGTGCATTGCCGCTGGGCGCTATGAAATAATAATAATTATGACCATATAACAACCTTCAGTTTTTATTGTTTTTTTTTTCAGATGTGTTAAATAATTGTCACAGGGACAGAAATATTAACTCCAGTAGGAAAAGTATTTGACTCCAATATTTCTCCCTCACAGCAATGAGTAGTCCAGCATTACACAATTAATTACAGGTGGTTTTCAAGGTCAAAGATTAATTTTGGACAGGCGAAGTTGGACGGCAGATTTAACCTGACCTCGGGTCTTTCTCTGTGTGTACGGATTATGGGTTATTGCCAATTTTCCAAACATGTCATGTGATCATAGGAGGAATCTATCAATATTAGGCTCTAACGTTCCATTGGGTAAAAAGGCTGCCAAACACTGCAGTGGAAAACACCATTATTTCTAGTAGGATAAGCGCCTGGAGAAACTAGGGTATTATGGGGGGCTGTACAAAACCGTAGCACATCCCCCTTAGTGCAAGGGTGGCCAAGTTCAATCAAGGGCCACCAACAGGTCAGGTTTTCAGGATATCCCTGCTTCAGCACAGTTGGCGGAATCAGTGGCTCAGTCAACTGATTGAGCCTCCTGTGCTGAAGCAGGGTTATCCCTAATACCTGGCCTGTTGGTGGCCATTGAGGACTGGAGTTGCCCGCCTCTGCCTTAACGCCTTAAGGTACCTTAGTGTATGTTTCTTAGGCTAATTAATATCAGATATCATATTATATGGTATTATATTCAGTCATGGTCTTAACACTAACCCTAATTAATCTGCTGTGGTCCGAGACACATGATCAGGGACAAAAAATGTATAGATTTTATTTGAGATGTAAAAAAAACAGTGGATTAAATTGCTAGGCAAAAACCTGTGCGTTATCCCAAACCCGTGCAACAGAAAGATAATGAAAAAACTGTCTCACAAAAAAAGGGTTACTGCTGATGTCATCATATAAACAAGATACGGGTGACATCACAGTGGAGTCATCAAATTATTGAAAACACCGTTAAAGGGGAAAGCGTCTGACCGACCAAACTAATGAAAATCCCCACCCGCCATACTGAATTAAAACTCCATCACGGTGCATTCAATTAGCTGAATAATTTATCAGGGAGATGGGGAAGGTATATATCTTTTTTCTCTCTCTGGATGCTTCTTTCTCGTGTTTCAGTTGCTTGCCAGCTAATTTCTTTCCCTGATAACACACACCTCTTCTGGCTGCTAAAAGTCCACTTCCTAACCACAAGAGATGTTCTTTTAACAATGTATCATGTCCTCTAGTGAAGAAGTCGATACTGCAATGGGTGTGTTCAGTTGAAAGCCATTGGGAAAAAAAACCAGACAAGTCAGAGGTATATTTCTGCTAGTGAAACTACAACTGGACAGAGATACTGTACACTGAATATGACCAAGAATCCTATTTTCCTTAGAACCCCCCATACACAGTAATTACAGCTGCTCATTACTGTTTGCCCAAATAACCTCATTCACTCAATTGTTGGAGTTTACTGTGGGTTTAAAGGTAACAAGCCCAAGAATCCATGCTAAGGCATGTTCACATGGCACATTTTGGCTACTTTAACCCTTTATAGCCAGTTCCAGCATCACTTTGTACAGTAATGCATCTCAGGCCTCTGTGTAGGGTAACGTACTGTTTTCTGTAAGAGCTTTGAGCTTAGTGAGCCTGGCAGCATAATAAAAATACTCCGAATTGTTCATTTCCATTGTTGGGGTTGGTGTACAGTGGTGCATTGCACTCTCCTCCAGCTGCAAAGGGGTTAACCCATTCCCAAACGTTCTGCAGTCTTCACAGAGCTAAAAGCCTGGGCGCGTTGGTCAGAGTCTCTTAGAAATTCCCCATCTTTTCTGTCTCTTACTGGAAATTACAGCATCTTGTCTGCTGACCAAGAGTCTGACCCAATTCTCAGCTGGCACGTGTTTCCATCGCACAACCAGCGTCATAATGATCGTTTTATCAGGGAATACCAGTACTGCAAATGCAGAGGTGCTTCAAATTAAATGTTACTGGTTCCTCTAGCACTGAAGTGGTTAATGCATTCCAACTAACGGGTATCCCAAATACTGTAAAGCAGGGGCGGCCAACTCCAGTCCTCAAGGGCCGCCAACAGGTCAGGTTTTAAGGATATCCCTGCTTCAGCATAGGTGGTCCAATCAGTGGCCTGGTCTTCGATTGAGCCTCTGATTGAGCCACCTGTGTTGAAACAGGGATATCATTAAAATCTGACCTGTTGATGGCCCTTGAGGAGTGGAGAGGACCAGTCTTCGACTGAGCCACTGATTGAGCTACCTGTGCTGAAGCAGGGATATCTTTAAAACCTGACCTGTTGGTAGCCCTTGAGGACTGAATTTGGCCACCCTTGCAGTAGTATCTACTGAAATCAAAAAGCAAATGGACTTCCCCAATCAAACCCCACAGCCCGTTCGTTACAGACTCATCCCTTCCCTGCGGCAGTGGTTATAATAGGATCAAGGTGACTTTAGCAGGAGGTTCATTACTCACACCGGGATATAAAAGGTGCAGAGACAGTTTCAAGTTAATAAAGAAAAGATAACATTCAGAGGAATAAAAAATTAATTTGCAGACTATAGGTATTAATATGAAATATCAGGAATTACTAGGAATTTCACCCGACGTCTGGGGTTTAAACGCTCTGTTTAGTCTGATTTACTCTTCCCCCTCCCATTTCATATGAAGAATCAATAGGGATTATGGCATCATAAGACCCTCATTTATTACCCAAGAAATATACTCTTAAATCTCATTGGGCAGCTCTTTCAGGCTCTGATTGGTTGGTTCTTCTTAGTCTTCTGATTGGTGCATCAATTGGCACATCTAGAGGGAAAGGAGGTTTTATTTTTATTTTTTTATAGGGTGACAACGTAATCCTGATTGTAGTACGAATATAGCTATTTGGGGAATGAACTGACATCCAAAACTATGAGAACAGCTCTGTTCTGAGACACAAACTTGTACAATTTCACAGTTTACCAAATTAAAACCATAAAATGATAGATGAGAAAATGTTTTGCCAAGTGTAAGGTGCATTTGGAGATCTGTATAGATAAATCACACTCACATCCTATAACTGCTGGTGGGAAATGAACTAGAGAGAGTGCAGAGAAGAGCCACCAAATTAATAAAGGGGATGGACATTCTAACTTATGAGGAGAGGCTAGCTAAATTAGATTTATTTACATTAGAAAAGAGGCGTCTAAGAGGGGATATGATAACTATATACAAATATATTCGGGGACAATACAAGGAGCTTTTAGAATAACTATTTATCCCAAGGGCAGAACAAAGGACTCGGTCCATCCCTTAAGGTTGGAGGAAAGGAGATTTCACCAGCAACGCAGGAAAGGGTTCTTTACAGTAAGGGCAGTTACAATGTGAGATTCATTAATCATGGAGACAGTGATGGCAGATACAATAGATATGTTCAAAAAAAGGTTGGACATCTATTTAGAAAGGAAAGGTATACAGGGATATACCAAATACGTATACATGGGAAGGATGTTGATCCAGGGATTAATCCGATTGCCAATTCTTGGAGTCAGGAAGGAATTTATTTTTCCCCTTAAAGGGTTTTTTTTTTGTTTGTCTTCCTCTTGAATAAGTAAGTAAAGATATAGGATAAAGTATCTGTTGTCTAAATTTAGCATAGGTTGAACTTGATGGATGTAAGAAACGTGTTCAGAGGTATGCAATGGAGACTGTTTAAGGTGAAATTAAAATAAGGCTTTATTGCGCCTGTTGCTTTAAACACAGCAAACATGTAAATCAGCAAACAAAATCCGCTCCACTCTGGGGTATATATACACTTTTGATCCAGCTCTCTAACTGCATGGTTAGCCTAGCGATTCACCAGCCCAAATCATAGAGACATTCATATAGTTAGATAGACATAGATAATAGTCTTAAAAGAAAAGTTTTATCTGTTAGCTGGGTTGCTGTAGGGGAAGGCTTCTTTGTTCTCCTGGTGTCCACACCCGTCTGTGATAAGGCAATGTCAGGATCCAGGTATAGAAGTATTATCCCCTGTGTCTTGTCAGCTTGCAGTCTCTTTTGGCAGGCTCAAGATGTCTGTCTCCTTGTTCAGCCCAGTTGTGGACTAAGGAGTCTCACTTTCTGTCTCAGAGGCAGGCTTTTTCTAACCCCTGTAATCAGCCAGGTGGTGTTAGTTAATTGCCTACCAGCAGTTAACCACCACACTGCTGGATTAGAGGCACATTTGTGAACAGGGATAAGTCCCCTGTTACAATGGACGTACGTCTTTTTTCAACCACATCTACTATGTAACGATGTAACTATCCTTGGCATTTGTCCAAAATGTTACCTGAAAGCCGAAGGGGATTAGTTCGAGAAACATTCATGGAACCTGGTGGCGAATAAGACTGTGAGACCTTAGACCCTTCTTAGGACCTTTGGTTTGCTTTATATTTAGGATAGCATAGTGACTTACTGCGCTACCACTAGAGATGGGAGAATTTGTTCTGCAAATTTGGATCAGCAGCGGATCGGCCGGTTCCTTCGGACCACGGATTTCCGCGGATCAATCTCTAAAACGGCGATTCACGTTTCTGCAGATTTTATTATTATTACAAATACATTCCGTGGATTCCACAACCCGTGGACAGATTTGTACAATCCAATCCGCGAATTCAGCAATCCGTTCACGGTTGTATCCAATGGCAGATTGTATTTGTTTATTTATAAAAATGTTTTACCAGGAAGTAATACATTGAGAGTTACCTCTCGTTTGCAAGTATTTCCAGGGCACAGAGTTATGATGACAGCCTCCGCATGGGTGAAGACACCAGGGCCCCAGCCTAAGGGAGGATTCGTTGAATTTTGATGAATCTGCACGGATTGAAACTGCCCAAATCTGTTTGTGGATATTACACGGCTAGACGGATTTTGAGGATAACATCAGTGAAAATCCGGGAAACGGGATTTGGGTGGATTTGCCCATCTCTAACTACCACTGATTGGGAGGCGATTCCATGACTCCACCACCATTTCCATGAATACGTTTTCCCCTGAACTTCCCACCCTGCAGCTTCAGGAAGTGACACCTTCTCTTTCTCTGAAATATGCTTCCCTTTTGCACCTTGTTCAAACCCTTAATGTACATTACAGCTTTTATCCTATGTCTCCTCTCTCATCCTAATGTTCCTAAGACTTGGTGCCCCAGCAATTGCCAAACCAATTGCTTCCCAAGTCAACTCTATCCTGTTTGCAGGCCATATCCCTAGGACCTGGAACTCTGCCAGAGTTGTCCCAATCTTCAAAAGTGGGGACAAAAACACTCAAACTACAGGCCAATCTCACTTCTCCTAATTCAATCCAAAGTCATGGGAAAATGTGTTCACTCCCAACTAAGCAATTACTATACCAAGACAAATTTCCCTAGCCAATTCCAGTCTGTCTTTCGCCCCAAACACTCCACGGTAACTACCCTGCTAAAAGTTTGCAATGAAATCCAGTGTGGAATGGAACGGGGACAACTCACTGGTGCAATATTCCTAGATTTTGCATAGGCTTTTGATACTGTTGATCATGTTATCTTGCTTAACAAACTCCAGTGCTCTGGAATAGGGAAGCATGCTTTAAACTGGTTTCATTCCTACCTATCAGGTAGATCCCAACATGTGCTTTAACTCCAACCCCTTGGATATCACCTGTGGTGTCCCGCAAGGCTCTGTTCTGGGGCCCCTACTCTTCTCAGTGTTCATCAATGATCTTCCTACAGCTTGTAAGGGAGCTTCAATACACATGTATGCAGATGACACAATCTTATATGCACACAGCCATAGCCTCTCTGACCTTCAACCCATACTTCAGTTTGACTTTTTGAGACTCGAAAATTGGATTTCACAAAACAAACTGTTTTTAAACACTAACAAGACTGTAACAATGGTACAGTATTTGGGACCAAGGCAACATTTTAAAGCTTCCAATGACTGAGCTCCAGATCAGAACCATCGCTAATACCACCCTAACTCCTGTTACCAATTTTAAATACTTCAGCATATGGGTTGACTCCCATTTAACATTTGGGATGCACATAAACACCCTGACATCCAAAACCTATGCCAAACAAGGTGTACTTTACAGGAACAAATCCTCTCTAAGTCTGCTGGTCAGAAAGCGTATCACACAGCAGATGCTAATGCCAATTATCGACTATGGGGACATAGTATACGGCTCGGTACCCCAAACCCACCATAGCAAACTTGATACCCTCTACAATTCAATATGCTGTTTTGTTCTCCAATGCAACTACAGCACACACCACTGCAAAATGCTCAAAGGTTTAGATTGGTCATCACTTGAGTCTAGGCGCAAAGTTCATCTTTCCTGTCTTGCCTTCAAAAAATTTCTGTGCAATCTACCCATCTACTGTATCTGAACAAGCTCCTCATACCACATGCAGCGCTTATCATCTGAGATCGGACTCCAAAAGACTGTTCATGGTCCCAAAGTTCAGCAAAGTATCCAGCCGCTCCTCCTCTTACCGTGCACCCCAAAACTGGAACAATCTACCGGAGACTCTCACACCCGCCACCTGTCTAAGTTCTTTAAAAAATAAAGCTGTCTCACATTTTAATCTGGTCTGTAACTGTTACATACTCCTGTAATATATATTATCTTTAACTGTTCATGCAATATCTTGTATATAATGTATCACCCTGTTCACTTATGTAACTATGTATCTGTAACCATGTATTATTTTGTCATCATAACCCTATGCCCAGGACATACTTGGAAACGAGAGGTAACAATGTATTACTTCCCGGTAAAACATTTTATAAATAAATAAAAATCCAAGTTGTACATGTTCATGGCATAATAAATTCAAACCTACCAAGTCCGTTTAACCGTGTGCTAGAGATCCAGGCCGGTCGTTCTTCACATCTTATTCCATTCTACCAAAATTGCTAAGAGACTAACCATAAGAGAGCAGAACTGCTTACCTCTTGGTAGCTGGCAGGTATGTCCCTTCTAGGGTATAAACTCCCCTTTACTGTAAAAATAAATAAGGCGGTTGGCGTTCTCATGAGTCACTCACCCATAATTGTTTTCTTCCTCGCTTTCAAATCCGTGACCATGAAACATGATAGCAGTATTTTCTTTATTAAGAATAACTTTTCCTCTAGATCATGGCGGCCAACTCCGCTTCTCGAGGGCACCAACAGGTCTGGTTTTCAGGATATCCCTGCTTTCAGTACAGATGGCTCAGTCATTATGACTGAGCCACCTGTGCAGAAGCAGGGATATCCCGAAAACCAGACCTGTTGGTGGCCCTTGAGGAGCGGAGTTGGCCACCCCTGGTCTAGATTGGAAGCTCTCATGAGCAGGGACCTCGGTACCGTTTGTGTCTGTGTGTGCTTGTTTGGTATGTAACTCTGTCTGTGTCATTTACATCTTTCTGTAACCCCATTGTACCACGCTCCGGAATATGTTGGCACTTTACAAATAAACAATAAGAATACTCCTAGCTCTGGTATAAAGCACATCCAGTGTTCAGGTGTTGGTTGAAGTACATTAAAAAGTAGCAGTTCTGTTCTTTAAAGCATGCAGCATACTCCTTTAAAGTGATGCATCTTTGCACTGCACTTTCAAAGGGTTTTTGCCATCAAGAAAAAAAAGGAAGGGTCTCTAAAAAAACGGGTCTTTTTATTCTAAGGCTAAGGCCCCGCTCCCTCCGTCAGCACTCCCGCACTGCAGACAGGCGGGGCACTGACAGACACAGACCGCGATATGCGGTCTGTAGGGAGCGGGAGCGGGAGGTGGGCGGGAGTGGGAGATTTGAGCGGGAGGGGCGTGGCTTGAGCGGAGGGACCCGCTACTCTCCCCCCCTCCCTCCCTCCACGGGCTCGGGCTGGCACTCATACACACATGCAGACACACACACAGACAGACACACACACAGACAGAGGCAGGCACTCACGCACTCAGACACACATATACACACACACAGACAGGCACTCACGCTGCTTTCCCCCCACACTCCTCCCCGCTCCCCGAAGCCTCTCCTCCTCCCGAAGCCTCCCCTCCCCATTGGCTCACAGCCACACCACGTGACGCGTCAACGCCAGGGATCACCATTCTCTTGTATCCCGTAGCGGCTGACGCGTCACAGCGTGTAGTGAGCTGTGCAGCCAGGGGGGACCGGGACCGGCTCGGGAGGATTCCCCTGCTGGTGGGGAACTCGCGTGTGGCCGCCCGCGCCGCCGGGCGCACCGGGTCCCAGGCCTTAGGAAACATGGAATAGAATTAGTGGTAGTTTGCATGTCTCGGTGCCATCGATGCATGACGTGTGAATAACCAGTACAATTCAGGACTGGACAGCTCACTGCTTTGGCAGGACCTCGCAAGCTTTATGTTATACCAGTTTCACTGGGCAAGATTTAATCACTGGCTTATTTATCTGCGTTTTCAATGCATCCTGCATGGGGCAGGTTTAGAGGCGAAGGGGGAGTTATTGGGGCTACTACTTATTCTAAAATCAAGGGGCTCTATGTAGCTGGGACTCGCTGTGCCTATGTACAGTGATGCATACACTGACATCACTAGATAGAAAATATATATTATTGAGAAGAAACATGCGCTGACGAAATGCACAGTATACTAAATAAAAAGTATGTGCCAGGGTAAAAATACAAACAGCTTCATTTTTTACACACCACAAATAAGTAATATTTTCACAATTAGAGTGGTTGAATTTTTTTATTAGGAAACCAAATAGATTACTTTAAAAACAAAAATATATATATATAGCCTGCTTTGTGGTTCTGCCCATTTAAAACATTAAATATATTACTGTTATTTTAGCCTTACATAGGTCACACACCTTTAAACGGAGACAATCAGAACACATGGACTGCAGATGAGAGGTTGCTAAGTTGTGCTGCTGGTATTCTACCCCTCAGGGTGGTGTGTAATAAACATGTTATCTGACTCATCTCTGCCTCTGATCTGATACACAGCACAGCGCTCGCAAACCAAGTCATATATTCAGATTTATTTACCCTCCTTAATTAAAACACATACAGGTTGCAGGACGGTTCAGATTGCCGGCACTAATACCGCTCAGCACTATCACGGCGATCTGCACGTCCCCAACAATCATAAATCACGCCATGTCTTATTACATTAATTGGCAGCCGCTCTGTGCTGCTCACACTGTCAGGATGCAGAGGAAACGGTTTTCTGGGATTGTGCCCTGGAGGTTAAAGGTGGATTAATGCACACTTATTAACCCTTTGGCTGCCAGGGGGCTGGGATGCATAAAAAAAAAGTCTTGCCCACTTCAGTGCCACTGGGTTCTGCAAAATAATGTGTTAACTGGAATGGTTAATCCCAATTCTTCCCTGTAATATTCCTGGTTACATGGGAAGCAGCAGAGTTTTGCAGTCAGGATTCCACCCCAGAGGTGGCTGCAAAAAGCCTTCTTATGTAACAATGTAAGGAACACTGGGGTCCTATTTGCATGTAGAGTATTAGGTGAATGCTAATTATTACTGTTGATTTAGTGCCAGCCAATGCAGGAACAGCTATGCAGCAGAACAAGGACACTGGAGAGAACCCGTCACTCAGATCTTTAAGAAGAACTTCTTCCTGTAGAGGAGGTAGGACACAAAAACCCAGAGGGCCGTGCCCAGCACGTCTTGACCGAGGAACTCATAATGAGACGTCCAGTCCTTGATCTCCCAGTTAAATGGGAAGTAAGTGCCCAGGAGCGAGTGTCCTACATAGACAAAGATCGAGTTCATTCCTGGAGGGAACAAAAGAGCAATCAATGTAATTTGTTTCATAGCCGCTGACCATAAACATGCCCACATTGCTATGCATTAGTATATTATGCAGTATAGGGTAGCTGGCCCAGTAATCAAACACTATATATAGGGAGTACTTTATAACTCAGTGGTGGGCAACATGTACAGCCCGGGGCCACACATCACCCTTAACATTCACCAAGGCAATAGAACACATGGGGGTAGAGTGGGAGATGGGTGACATGGAGGCGCATGTGGGTGACATTGTAGGACAAGTGGGTGACATTGGGATGGAAAGTGACATGAGGGGATTGGGTAACATTGAGGGATGTAGGGTGTGACATGGGGGGGACTGGGTAACATGGAGGGGGTAGGGTGTGACACGGGGGGGACTGGTTAACATGGAGGGGGTAGGGTGTGACACGGGGGGGGACTGGGTAACATGGAGGGGGTAGAGTGTGACACGGGGGGGATTGGGTAACATGTAGGAGGGAGGGTGTGACTTGGGAGGGGAGCTCTCTCTTCACAGGGAGCAGACCAATCCATGGTCAGCTGCTTAGCGCCAGCGCGGTCATGAATACTGTTCTGCTCTTCTTAACCTCAAAACTAGTGCTGAGAGAAGCATGAGACACTACCCGTGTCACGTGATGTCATAAAACCGCTGACCGTAGGGAGTGGGCAGAAGCTCTGATGAGCGGACGCAACGTTCCTGTTCCCATGGCCTGAGAAGTGGTTGGGGGCCGCCTATATCTGGCCAATATTATAATTTTTTGTTAAATCTACAATCCTAATGCATTTAAATAATAATCAACTAAATAAAAAAACTAATGAGTAAAAACATGTTTGGTAAAATGTATATATACATTTATTATATTTATTTTTATATGTATATATACATATATATATATATTTTGTTTTTAAGTTATTGGTTGGTTATAGCAGTTGTGCTCAATTCCAGTCCTGAAGCCCAACAGGTCAGGTTTTCAGGATATCCCAGCTTCAGTACAATCTAAGCCTCTGATGGAGCCACCTGAGCTGAAGCATGGACTGATTGTGCCACCTTTGCCGAAGCAGGCACTGATTGTGCCACGTGTGCTGAAGCAGGGACTGATTGAGCCACCTGTGCTGAAGCTGGGATATCCTGAACACCTAACCTGTTGAGGGCATCTGGGGACTAGAATTGAGCACCCTTGGTTTATAGGAATTCAGAGTATGGTCACCTGGGTATGTATCAAGCTCTGCGCCAAAGAGGCTTCCATGCATGAAAGGGTTAAGTACATTTGAGTTTAAACAAAATCTGACACCTGCCCCTTCACCTGGTCCCCAAGGTTTAGCTCCTTGAAATGTCTCCCTGCCGGTGAAGGAGATCAGAGGGAGCTTGCAGTCAGTGTCACCAAGTGGGTAATTAAAATCAGACAGCGGAATTGCACTAAATAAATATCAAACAGGTTTCAACAGTTTCTTGGACGCGCTCTGTGCAAAGAGTGTATAACCTCTGCTCCCAGCCCATAAACAGGGGGCGACATGCTATGAAAAATGGGCCACGTGTGGGTGTGAGATTCAATTGTCCGTGGGCTTCCCTTGGGTCATTATATAGTCCTGAGGAGAGAACGACAGAGTGAATGGACCACGGGTCTCTTCTCTTTCTGCTGTGAGAGGCGCAAAGTCCACTTTGTCACTACCATGTGCCAGCCTGGGGTGGGAGGGACTTCACAAACCCCGTGTCTCTTTTGTTTCTGTGTCACCGTCACTTAGCATTCAAAATGACAATCTCTTTGGGCCAAAAGTCCCCCTCTGTCTCCAATGTCTCTTCCTGCACCAGTCATAGGAAAGGTTTTTTTTCTAGGGATGAGAAGTGGTAAATACGCTCATATTTGGAGTGGTGAAATCAGAGTGAAAACCCAGCGTCGGCTGCATGCGCTCACAGGCACATCACTTTATCTACAGGCACCGTACATTAGATTGTAAGCTCTTCAGGATAGCAACAATTTGTTGTGACTATAAATCATTACTCTGTGTGCGGTCAGAACTTAACAACTAATTGTTGTGATAATATGCGTAGTGCGGCGTAGGCTAAAATACATGAATATACAAAGCTGTAATGTAAAATAGGATGAAGGATTAGTTCAGTCAGTAGCTTTGGCTCGGAGATAACCCAGGTTCGATGTGTTACCTGGGTAGATGAATGGTTGGCCTCCCCACCAGTGTCTCACATCAATGACATAAAACATGAGTCCCAGCAGGAGGAAGGAGAAGCAGCTGAGGGTGGTGACAAACGTGAGGGACCTGGGAACCAGAGGACAAAATGGTCAAGTAGCAAAGGTATCATTTGTCTATAGCACATTTTCATTCAGTGCTTAAAACCTAGGCCTGTAGCCTCAAAATGTACTTGTACACTAGCGCAGGGGTGTTCAACTCCAGTCCTCAAGACTCCCCGACACCCAACAGGTCAGGTTTTACGGATATCCCAGCTCCAGCACAGGTGGCTCAATCAGGGGCTCAGTCGAAGACTGAGCCTCTCTGATTGAGCCACCTGTGCTGAAGCAGGGACTGATTGAGCCAGCACCCTTGAACTAGTGAAGGAACACAAGAAGAAATCTAACCGTTATTGAGATGTCCTGGTTGTTTTCATCTGTGATTTATGACCTCATTAATGACACTAGAGATGCAATGCTTGGAAATTGTGAATCCTTCAGGCTTCCGCTTCTGGAGAAGCACAAACCTGTCCATTGTTCCACATGCCCTTTTTTACATGGTAACAGGGCGGTGAGGGGGTGGGGGAGAAGGTCGTGTTTATGCTGTTCCAGAATTTGCAGAAGCCTTGGGATACATATTGAATATTAGTCCCTTTGTAGGACATAGAAATGCAACACCTCTGCCTCCTAACTGCTGCAAAGAAAACATGCCTGATCTGTCAGTGTATTGTAGATATCAGTTTGACCAGCTGATAAAATGTGCATTGGCATTATTTAAATGCCTTCAGATTGTACGATAAAAATGCTGTTTCTGGTCTTAAAGGAGGACTCCTTGGGTAGGAAACCTATTGATAATCACTATGATGAGTTACAATGCGATACTAAATATGGTTTTGAACCTCAGATCCCTTAACGATTCTACAAAGCAAAGAGAAACCCCAAGACTCAGACTACATGTAATACTAACATTATTACAAATATGTATTCTTATAGAAATGATGAGCGTCAATAAAAATAAGATGAATTACTCCACAGGTAAAGCATTAGATTGTGTACAAGTTCAACACCTGTGTCCCCTTGGTAGCAGCAATAGATCCTAGATCTTCATGTGCCGACTGATTGAATTGCAAGCCCTTCAGGTTAAGAAATTCCCAGTGCTGATTTCTGTTGTACTTGCTGCATACAGTGACTGCATTATATGTATTAAATAAATCACTCCAGGGTACATTTCCACCATGTTCTTTTTCCTTGATAGTACTCATCTGTGCTACTTTATTTTAATACTTCCTAAAAGCCATTTATCTGCGTGTGGAAGGGCTGCCTACGCCATCTGCATACTGAACGGCTGCAAGTAGCCGTCTATTGATTTCCACTTCTCCTGTAAAGCTGTCAAGTACCTTTTTGGGTGTAAGGACTGTGGGCGGCAGGGCGGTGTAGGTAGCGATGCCACCTGGCTCATGCTCCCTGCTTCCGATTCAGTCAGTATAGGTCCACTAATACGGACATAACATACCCACGCCTCGAGCCGGTGCCCTCGCCGAGTCCCAAAGAACCACACAACTTCTTGGGAGGATAAACCAGTCACAGCTTTGTTATAACAACAACATATTAAACCACAATAAACCATACTGGGGACCCAGACAGATTGCTCCATTACCATTAGCCAAGAGCTTGAGGGATACCCTCAGCTGGTGCCCACATCGCCACTCAGGGCAAAACAGCATACGGAAGGATGCCACCATTCTGGCCGCCCAAGCTGGGAATAACTCCTCACCACGAGGAGCCAAAACTGACCGAGTCCCCCCTGTGTTACACTGCTCCCGCCATACCAACCACAAGCTGCGATGATTAAACTGACCAATGTTCAACCCTCTTTCTCCAACTCGCACCCCATAAATCAACGGGGGGCTGGGGGAAACTTCACTGCTGATGGATCTTTGTAAAAGAGGGAGTTAAGATCCGTCCGTCCCCCCCTCCTTAAATACCCCTCTAAATCCTGACCTCACAGCTCCTTAGGGAAGGGGCCCCTCGGCCGCCCCTTCCCTTAAAGGTCCTGGACTTTCTGGATTGTGTGTATCCGCCAATGGAACATCCCTCATGTAAAAAGGACAATTGCAGGTTTAAAACCCTGTGTATTAAGCAGGGTAAAGAGGGTAACAGGACCCTAAGACAGGACAATATATTTATACCTAAGCTACAATAAATAATTCTGCTTTGAATAAAATGTGATCGGAATAGAATGTCTCCCTCCCAGTTAGTCCTGGCCCAATTCCTAATCACCACATGACATTTCTTGTTGGGGAAAAAAATGCAGGAACTCTGTTTCCTTGAGTTCCCTAATAAAACAGCTCTGGCCTTATATATCCATTATGCCTGCAGTAATCAGCTTGTGATTTGGGGCGTGCCAGAGGTATGGAGGCGTTCAGTGAACCACATGTTATAAATGGATGTTTATAATTCCGTACGTGGGGTCAAGTCTGAGGCGGCTAATGCTCTATGCAGCCACAAGCAGAACATTAACTCATTCTGTGTCAAGGGCACCTGCAACACATTGCAATGCCACTTTCACAGATGTTAGACTTTTTGTGGCTGGGCCTGTTTAAGATGGAGACTTGAACCATCAGTGATGTTTTTGTGCAGCGGAAAACTTTGTGCACTCTTAGGCTGGGATTATAGTAAACACGATTGCGCTCGCACCAATGATAATTGCCTTTCTTCCTATGGCAGTGCATGTAGTGCGGCGCACGCGGCAGAGTGCAATGGCACGGCCGCAAATGGAAAAGGCAAACATTTTTGTCTTTTCAACCGCGGCCGCGTGACGTCCGCGTCACTTGAGCGGTTCAGCCAATGAGGGCAAACCAGCTCCGTGACGCGTCCGTGACGCGTCCGCCACGCCTCCACCATCGTTTCCCCAATCTCCTGCAGCTATAATCACTTATCGTTGGGGTTGCAGGAGTGCGCCAGGCTGTGCGTGCCCGCCAGCCTTAGGGATTTATTTTTTATCAGTGTTATCATCGACATCAATAATTATAAATATACATACTGCTGCGGCCAAGTTTATTCGAGCATTTGCCCATTCTTGGCCGCAGCAGTAGCCTGGCGCGCGCCCGAGGGTGACGGGCGCGCGCCGAAGCAGCGGAAGAGCGCCCTCCGATCGGGGCGCTCTCCCTACCGCTGCCGGGTCCGCCGGGTCCCCCGGAACCCCCTGCCGCCGTCCCGCGATCGCGGGACACCAGGGCTCCCTCGGGGAGCCCTGGACGCGCGTGCAGGGGGCGCAGGCTCCCGAAGACGCGTGACCGCGCGGCACGCCGAGGGGCGGCCACTAGCAAGCCGGGAAATCTCCCGGCTTGCGGTACCGGCCACACTTTAATAAAGTGTGTCGGTAGTGTATACATACAGTTAGGTCCGGAAATAATTGGACACTGACACAATTTGTATAATTTTGGATCTGTACGCCACCACAATGGATTTGAAATGAAACAACCGAGATGCAATAGAAGTGCAGACTTTCAGCTTTAATTCAAGGGGTTGAACAAAAATATCATATGAAACGTTTAGGAATTGCAACCATTTTCATTCACAGTCCCCTTATTTCAGGGGCTCAAATGTAATTGGACAAATTAACACAATCATAAATAAAATGTTCATTTTTAATACTTTGTCGAGAATCCTTTGCAGGCAATGACTGCTTGAAGTCTGGAACGCACAGACATCACCAAACGCTGTTTTTTCTCCTTTGTGATGCTTTGCTAGGCCTTTACTGCAGCTATCTTCAGTTGTTGTTTGTTCGTGGGTCTTTCTGCCTTAAGTTTTGTCTTCAGCAAGTGAAATGCATGCTCGATCGGGTTGAGGTCAGGTGATTGACTCGGCCATTGCAGAATATTCCACTTATTTGCCTTAAAAAACTCCTGGGTTGCTTTCGCAGTATGTTTTGGGCCATTGTTCATCTGTAAAGTGAAGCGCCGTCCAATCAACTTCGCTGAATTTCTCTGAATCTGAGCAGACAATATATCCCTATACACTTCAGAATTAATCCGGCTGCTTCTGTCTTCTGTCACATCATCAATAAACACTAGTGACCCAGTGCCATTGTAAGCCATGCATGCCCATGCCATCACACTGCCTCCCCTGTGTTTTGTAGATGATGTGGTATGCTTCGGATCATGAACCATTCCAAGCCTTCTCCATACTTTATTCTAACAATCATTCTGGTACAGGTTGATCTTAGTTTCATCTGTACAAAGAATGCTGTTCCAGAACTGGGCTGGCTTTTTTTAGATATTGTTTGGCAAAGTCTAATCTGGCCTTTCTATTCTTGAGGCTTATGAATGGTTTGCACCTTGTGGTGAACCCTCTGGATTTGCTCTCGTGAAGTCTTCTCTTTATGGTAGACTTGGATAATGATATGCCTACCTCCTGGAGAGTGTTCTTCACTTGGCTGGATGTTGTGAAGGGGTTTTTCTTTACCATGGAAAGGATCCTACGATCATCCACCACTGTTGTCTTCCGTGGACGTTCAGGCCTTTTTGTGTTGCTGAGCTCACCAGTGCGTTCTTTTTTTCTCAGAATGTACCAAACTGTTGATTTGGCCACTTCTAATGTTCCTGCTATCTCTCTGATGGATTTTCTTTTTTTTGCAGCCTAAGGATGCCCTGTTTCACTTGCATTGAGAGCTCCTTTGACCGCATGTTGTGGGTTCACAGCAACAGCTTCCAAATGCGAATGCCACACCTGGAAGCAACTCCAGACCTTTTACCTGCTTAATTGATGATGAAATAACGAAGGAATAGCCCACACCTGTCCATGAAACAGCTTGTGTCAATTGTCCAATTACTTTTGGTCCTTTGATAAAGAGGGGGTTACATATTAAAGATATGTCATTCCTAAACCCTTTCTCCAATTTGGATGTGCATACCCTCAAATTAAAGCTGATAGACTGCACTTTAAGCCGTAAATGATAAGACCCAAAGCACATCCTATATGAGTAATTACTTCGTCCATTTCAATGGTATAATCCAGCGCTGGCGAACCTGCGGCCGACGGCTTTGGGAACAGGTCGGTCTGATAAAGCAGCAAAAAGGGCTAAACCGACTGAAAAATCGATTCCGGAAAGGAACAATACGAAATCCTCATATTAAAAAGCATCACGGGGGAACATGAATATTAACGTACATTTTGAAAATTTTGAACACAATTTTAATAACTTCTTAAACCATTAAAAACAAAGTAAATCAAATAAATGTAAATAATGATATTAAAATGAAATGCACGTTATTCCCCATATTTGTTTTGTGAGCAGGCGTTTCTGGCAATTAACTTTGTTACAAATAAGTACAGATCTGTCGTGACAGACGCTCGTGTGGGCGCTGTCTGCTTCTGTTACCAACCTCGGAGATCAGTCCTAATACTGTATGGGGAAACTGTTCCCCGAAATGTGACCCGGAATCCCGCTGAGACGTGTTACATTCAGATTCTTTTAAAAAAAAAATGTATTATTATTATTTAGGATTTTACGTTTTTTCTTCTCTTCTCAATGAAAAAATGTTTGAATATTGTAATGTTTGTATTATTCCTTGTTTACTTTTGGTGTTATTTAGCGATGAAGTTAAAGCGGGTGTGGGGGGGCAGCGTCCCGCCAATATATTTGGGCACATTTATTAGCACGCGTTTTCTTCTACTTCTTGAGTGCCGCTGCCTTCCTACCACTGAATTCATTCAAACACGGGACCTGCCACAGGACCAGACCCCTGACCGCAAACGGCGCACCGGAATTTTGTTGTTCCCGTACAATGAGTGTTATAAGGAGTGCAAGCTCTTGAGCCCCCAGTTCTGAGTTGGGGTGAATCTATGATGCTTCAGGAACTTGCAGCTTCAAAATGCAGCTGACAAATTTTTCCTACGTTAGACCGATGTTTTCATGTCATCTAAGGCAGCGGGGCTCAACGCCAGTCTTCAAGGGCCACCAACAGGTCAGGTTTTTAGGATATCCCTGCTTCAGCACAGGGGGCTCAATCAGTCCCTGCTTTAGCTCAGGTGGCTCAATCAGAGGCTTGGTCTGTACTGAAGCTGGGATATCCTGAAAACCTTACCTGTTGGAGGGGCTTCAGGACTGCAGTTGAGCACCACTTCTATAAACAACCAATCGAGCCCCCCTGTGCTGAAGCTGGGATATCCTTAAACCCTGACCTGTTGGAGGGGCTTGAGGACTGCAGTTGAGCACCACTTCTATAAACAACCAATTCAGCCCCCTGTGCTGAAGCTGGGATATCCTTAAACCCTGACCTGTTGGAGGGGCTTGAGGACTGGCGTTGAGCGCCCCCTGATCTAAGGGAACTTCAGATTAACGGAAAAGGTTTTATTGAATGTTAACGAAAGTTGAAAATGACGAGAACTTGGTCAGGATGCAGCGTATTTGTAAGAGGTATTAATGTCGTTTAAAAAAAAAAGTAATCTCACCCATTTTAACTATAAATATCTATATTTACAGCATTGGGACCCCCCTATTTCAGCTCCGGGGGTTGCCCTGGTTCCTGAGATATTTCCTGGCATCGTTACCATTGTTTTCGCCTGGACATTTAAACAGCCGTCCTTTCTAAAGTCTCCTATTGGCCCGCGGGACCCACAACATCTGGTGGCCGTTTTGATTTCCCTACTGGGAGCAGAAACATCTGCTGACTAGGGGGTCCCTGGTGCTAAACATATTGGGGTTCAGCTCCGGGGGCTGTCCAGTTCTAGTGCTGCAAACAAAATCCATTGTAAAAAAACCACCCAGGGATGATTGCTAATTTCATTTCACTATATACCCAGTTTTATAGGAACATGAACTAGTTTAAGTAGTAGGGACCCCTCGTTATAGGATCATTTCAATAGGGTTCCCTGTGCAAAGAAAGATCATTAAACCTAGCGGAAGACACAGATGCTAAAGGACACAATAGTAAAACACTGACATGCTACATATGTGCTACATACATGTTACATACGTGCTACATACAGTGCGTTCGATGCATAACCCTACATAGCTTCTTTGCTGTGAGAGCTGGGGTGCAAAGCATTGTTTTTTTTGCATTGGTAAAAGAATTGATGGATGCAAATCTCATCCTGCTGGGCTCTTTTTCTCCTAGTACTTTCTAATCAAAGGAGTATTAATTATTTAATGGGATTAATAAAGATGTTGATTCTGCTGTCTGTTACGCGCTGTCATTTATTCTCAGGGCTTTAATATTTAATACAGATTTTAAATAACAGGAAGAATATGGATTTCATCAATTACTACAGGAAGAGGCCAATTGTTTAAAATATAGGAAACGGGATACATTGCAGCCCATGTCTACTAAAGAGCGCTATGCCACAAGATACCTTATGGCCCATTCCAGTGTCTTTGCTCACTCGCTGTCTCATAACATAGCCCCGCGCAGTAAATATGGGCCGGAGTATTGTAATCTCCCCTCCGTACAGTAACAGTCTCCCTGCCACCCTCCCTCCGTACAGTAACAGTCTCCCTGCCACACTCCCTCCGTACAGTAACAGTATCCCTGCCACACTCCCTCCGTACAGTAACAGTCTCCCTGCCACCCTCCCTCCGTACAGATTGCTCCATTACAATTAGCCAAGAGCTGAGGGATACCCGCAGCTGGTGCCCACATAGACACTCAGGCAAACATGCAAGGAATGGATGCCACCATCTGGTCGCCCAAGCTGGAATATACTCTCATCACGAGGAGCCAAAACTGACGGTCCCCCATGTGTTACACGCTCCCCGCCATTAACCAACCTACACTGCGCGATGAATTAAAAAGTTGCACCCAAGCGCTGCATATCTCGACACCACAGTCCCCAAAATCCCCCCAACAGGTCAGGTTTTCAGGGTATCCCTGCTTCAGACAGGTGGCATCAGTTCCTGCTTCAGCACAAGTGTCTCATCAGTGGCTCAGTCTTTTGAGCACCTGTGCTGAAGCTGGGATATCCTTATGACCGGACTTTTGTGGGGTCTTGAGGACTGGAGTTGAGCACCCGTTTTATGTCTGTCTGTGGTGATTCCACTTTGATGTGTTGCAGCAGTCGGGGTGTAGCTGTGGGAGTGTTGTAGTTGCATACAATGCCTGCCCTTTCTCCTTGTAGATAAATAATAGATAAATACAGCTTTTAAACATTGTGGTTTCAAAAGAGAAAAGAAAAAGGGAGCAGAAATGTTCAATATATGCCGCTGTAAATGCTTTTGTTTTGTCAATACTTATGTGTGGGGGGGGGGGGAAAACTTCATACATTTGTGAGGGGGATAAACCTTACATACATTTGTGAGGGGGATAACCTTCAACATTTGGGAGGGGATAATCCTTCATGCATTGGAGGGGGATAAATCCATACATTTGGGAGGGGGATAATCCTTCATGCATTTGGGAGGGGGATAAACCTTCAGACATTTGGGAGGGGGATAAACCTTCATACATTTGGGAGGGGGATAAACCTTCATACATTTGGGAGGGGGATAATCCTTCAGACATTTGGGAGGGGGATAAACCTTCAGACATTTGGGAGGGGGATAATCCTTCATGCATTTGGGAGGGGGATAATCCTTCATGCATTTGGAAGGGGGATAAACCTTCAGACATTTGGGAGGGGGATAAACCTTCATACATTTGGGAGGGGGATAATCCTTAATGCATTTGGGAGGGGGATAATCATTCAGACATTTGGGAGGGGGATAAACCTTCAGACATTTGGGAGGGGGATAAACCTCAGCATTGGAGGGGATATCACTTCATGCATTTGGGATTGGGATAATCCTTCATGCATTTGGGAGGGGGATAATCCTCATGCATTGGGAGGGGGATAATCCTTCATGCATTTGGGAGGGGAAAACCTTCATACATTTGGAGGGGGAAACCTTCAGACATTTGGAGGGGGATAATCCTTCATGCATTTGGGAGGGGGATAATCCTTAATGCTTTGGGAAGGGGATTAAACCTTTATACATTGGGAGGGGGGATAAACCTTTAGACATTGGGAGGGGAGAGTGTACTTCTGCTTTAAGGGAATGTTCTTTTCCAGGACATCCGTTGGGGATATAAATATGCTAAATATACAGCAGTAGTGAGTATGTCTACATACTTGAAGCTTCTGTATAGAGAATAGCTGTCTCTAATTGCCCTTCCAACACCTTGTTCTTGATAAGATATAAGTATGTGTCGGAGGGTGGCGGGAGACTGTTACTGACGGAGGGAGGGTGGCAGGGGACTGTTACTGTACGGAGGGAGGTGGCAGGGAGACTGTTACTGTACGGAGGGAGGGTGGCAGGAGACTGTTACTGTACGGAGGGAGGGTGGCAGGGAGGACTGTTACTGTACGGAGGGAGGGTGGCAAGGATACTGGTACCCTGCCACCCTCCCTCCGTACAGTAACAGTCTCCCTGCCACCCTCCGACACATACTTATATCTTATCAAGAACAGAGGTTTGGAAGGGCAATTAGAGACAGCTATTCTCTATACAGAAGCTTCAAGTATGTAGACATACTCACTACTGCTGTATATTTTAGCATATTTATATCCCCAGACGGATGTCCTGAAAAGAACATTCCTTAAAGCAGAAGTACACTCTCCCCCTCCCAAATGTCTAAAGGTTTATCCCCCTCCCAAATGTATAAAGGTTTATCCCCTTCCCAAATGCATGAAGGATTATCCCCCTCCCAAATGCATGAAGGATTCCCCCCCCCCCCCCCCACACATAAGTATTGACAAAAACAAAAGCATTTACAGCGGCATTATATTGAACATATTCTGCTCCCTTTTTCTTTTCTCTTTTGAAACCACAATGTTTAAAAGCTGTATTTATCTATTATTTATCTACAAGGAGAAAGGGCAGGCATTGTATGCAACTACAACACGCCCACAGCTACACCCCGACTGCTGCAACACATCAAAGTGGGAATCACCACAGACAGCATAAAACGGGTGCTCAACTCCAGTCCTCAAGACCCCACAACAAGTCCGGTCATAAGGATATCCCAGCTTCAGCACAGGTGGCTCAAAAGACTGAGCCACTGATTGAGCCACTTGTGCTGAAGCAGGAACTGATTGAGCCACCTGTGCTGAAGCAGGGATACCCTGAAAACCTGACCTGTTGGGGGGATTTTGGGGACTGCAGTTGAGCGCCCCTGGCATGTAAGATGTGGTGAATGGTAACACCGGGGGACACGGTGTTTCTCACGGAGAGTTGGGAGTTGTTTATGTCGGGCTGGGCTGACAATGGTGCGACTTACTGAAAAATCACAATGCTTTCTTGTAACAACCCTTCCAATCCGGACCCTGCAGCACTTACCAAAGGCTTTTATTGACGGGAATAAATCCTTCGTCCCTTGTGCACTTGGTTAAGATGGCCGAGATAATCCCCTGCGGGAATGCAACAAGACGACCGGTCAGTCAATACACAGCAGCAAGTATGGATATCTCTACGTCAGCATCGCAGACCAAAAGGGACAGATGTCCGGGCCGTGATCTTAAGTGGTTTCATTGATTGGGCCACGCACAGATGCACTGCTTAACCCCTGTGCGGCCAGTGTCGCGTGCAATGCATTGTGGTACAACGTCTCGCACGCCCTTGTACTAGCACAGGGGTGGCCAACTGCAGTCCTCAAGGGCCACCATCAGGGCCACTGATTGAGCCACCTGTGCTGAAGCAGGGATATCCTGACCTGTTGGTGGCCCTTGGGTACAGGAGCTGGCCGCACCTTTGCTAGCAGATAGGCGAAGCCTTTCATTGCCGGGAAACACAATAAGGCGAGCGCAAACCAGAAGAAAACAAAAAACAAAATCAGTGAACCAATGAACTGGATTGGCATAGGGAAATTGGGTGGGTGGAAGGGTACATGGGTAATTCAAAATATCACAATCACTCACACGGTCATGTGTGAGTGTAAACACATCACATAATAGGCAGCTTTAGCCTGGAGCTTGCTTCATGAATCACTGGTACCTGAAGGTGATCTCAGAAGAGATGGATGGGAAACAGTGGGTGTATGTCACTAATGAGTGACAATGTAATGAAGAGATATATAAAAACCACTCACATGGCCATATGCGAGTGTGGACACTCAGAGAAAATCCAAGCCTCGCTTGTAGAACTCAATCCTCCTTGGTCACTCATAGGTAAAATAAGCCATGGATATAAAAACCCAACACTTTAATCAAAGAACAAGTTAAAATGTCCGATTAAGGAGTCAATAGTGTCCCAGAACTCACAGCAGCTCTCTTGTATGGCACGATCAGTGTTTTACCCTGACTTCCGCGTCCGGAAGGTCTGGCGGCGAACGGCAGTCCAGGTATGCCTACGGTGGCTCGTGTTGTCCAAAATCATCCTCAGAACAACGCGTTTCGCTCGTAAGCTTCGGCAGGTTCTGAAGGAGGAGTCTCTGTGTCTTCTTTACATAGTGGCTTGATTGTGAATGAATGTAATACAGCTGGGATAGCACAGGGTCCTTGCGCAATAGTTATAATTAACACTGAAATAGCTGCCCGGGTATATGCCTGTCTAAATTGTACATAACTTGGCACCTAAATAGCTGATGGTAATTAAAAAGGGTTTTCTTAAGGACAAAATGACTAATGCAGAGTTGAACAAGTGTCTACTGGTATATACTGATAAAGCATGACAATAATGAATGATAAGCAATTGCTACGACGCTAAAATAGTTGTAAAAATACAAGCCTATCAAGATGGTAAATTGCTTAGCACCTCCATACCCAGTAAAGAGTGGTACAGATGACTGCTGATAGACAGTCAGTAATAATGTGCCAATACAAATAGCACTGGGTACTTGTATGATACATATGACTCTGGGATGGCTGCCCAGATGCATGCCTGTATGGAATACATATACCTTTGCACCTAAATCACTGGTGATAATTAAAAAAGATATCCTATGGATGAAGAGACTGATAACGAATTGATACAGTTATCAACTGATAGACAATAAGTGCTAATAGAACAAAATTGTAGTAGATAATGTGCAATTGCTGTGACGCTAAAATAGCTGTCCAAATACATGCCTTACCAAGTGGTCAATTGTTTGGCCCCTCATAACTCCACCAAAGTGGTACAGAGGACTGCTAATAGACAGTTGGTACTGATATAGCAATAATAAATAGTGCAAATTGCACAGACCTAATACCTACTTTGTGGAATACAAATAGTTTACAAAGATATAACAATTACTACTGCATATGCTAATTCAATAAATATCTCATTCGGACAGGTGATTTGACAAAAAATAAAAATAAACATTGCGCCGATCGGGGAAAGTAGAAACTGAAGATCAAATGAGAAAATTAATTCAAAATAATGTTAGTAAATGATACATGTGAAGACATAGATAGAATACCAATCATAAAAACACATCTTATTGAGACTTAGATAAAAGCTCCTAGATCTATATCGATATTAAGACCTTGCGCGGTTAGAGTTTTCATCCTGTGTATCCATTTTGTTTCTTTATGAGCTAATGCTTGCATATGGTCCCCTCCCCGCCAGTTCATAGGGACATCTTCTAGGCCTCTATATATCAGGCCACCGGGATTGCTGTTGTGTTTCAATAGAAAGTGCTTAGATACACTATGTGTGACCAGACCCCGAGAGATATTACCGATATGTTCTAATATCCGCACTCTTAAAGGCCTGCTCGTGCGGCTCACATACTGCAGGCCGCACGAGCACTGCAGTAAGTACACTACGTAAGTAGTTCTTCCATTTATAAAAGTATCCGTCTTGAATTGTTCTCCTGTTACTGTTGACTTGAAAATGACTTTCTCTCCGTCTCCATTTTTACAAGCTTTGCAGCTTGAACATTTATAAAAACCTGGGTTCTGTGTTAACCAATTGCTCTGTTTCAATACATTTTTTGTTTTAAAAGTACTTGGGGCTAACTTAGTTTTAAGATTGTTGGCTCTTTTTAAAAATAATTCTCGGATTTTCAGGTAAGACACCTTTAAAAATAGGATCTTGGTGCGAGAGATGCCAGTGTTTTTTAATCACTCCGGTAATCCTTCTGTGATCCCTATTAAACTGGGTGATGAACGGTACCTCAAATTCACCAAATGGTCTTTTTTCTTTAGGTTTTAAAAGTTCAGTTCTGTCCAATTGCCCAATATTTGTGATTACCTTATCTAATTCTGTTTCATCGTACTTCCGTTTTAAAAAGTGATTCTTTAAAATAGTGGCCTGTTCATTAAAAGCGGTTTCTTCAGTACAGTTGCATCGTATGCGTCTAAATTGACCTGGGGGAATGTTATCCAGCCATTTATTTTGGTGGCAACTGTTCCTCATTAAAAAATTGTTGCTATCTACTTTCTTAAAAAATGTCTTTGTTTTGAGTACATTGTTCTCAATATAAATAGTTAGATCTAAGAAGTCCAATGACGAACTGCTAATTTGTGACGTGAATGCTAAATTAAGATTATTGTCGTTAATGTACAATAGAAATTTCTCCAAGTCAATGGCACTGCCTCGCCAGATGAAAAGGATATCATCTATATAGCGGCGCCAGAGGACTAGGTTTGCGCCAAATGGGTTGTTGGTCCAGATCCTATCTAGTTCCCACATACCCATAAAGATCTTCGCATAATTTGGCGCAAACCTAGTCCCCATAGCAGTGCCGCACCGCTGTAGAAAATATTGTCCGTTGAAATGAAAAACATTGTGTTTATATAAAATGCTATGTTATATAAAATCATCGTCGGTATCTAAAGCTCTTCCCACTGCCTCACGGCCTTGTGTATGGTCTATGCTCGTATAAAGTGACGTGACGTCACTGGTGACCATAATGAAATTGTCCTTCCACTCTACCTTTGACAGAACCTCCAGCACCTCCATAGTGTCTCTGAGATAGGATCTCATCCCCTGTGCGTACTGCTGAAGAAAAAAATCTATATATTCAGATAAATTTGAGGTTAGAGATCCTATCCCAGAGATTATGGGTCTTCAGGGAGGCGCTGTGAGGCTCTTATGGATCTTTGGCAGAAAATAGAACACAGCCATAATTGGATCTTTAGTGTTAAGATAATTGAACTCTTTATCACTGAGGATCCCTCTATCCTTCCCCTTCATTAGTAATTGTAATAATTCATCCTTGAATGTCTTAGTGGGGTCTGTTTTCAAACATTCATAAGTAGTTGTATCTGTCAGCTTCCGCTAGGTAGTAGGTTTTGTCCATAAGGACAACTCCTCCCCCCTTATCTGCTTGTTTGCAAATAATATCGTTGTCATCCATTACATTTCTTAAAGCACTTCTCTCTTGTTTACTAAGATTATCTCTATATTCTTTAGGTTTGTTTGTAATTTCCTCTAAATCTTCCCGTATCGCTTGACCAAACACTTCTAGATGGTTGCCCTTGTGCCCACTGGGATAAAATTTCGATCTATTTTTAAGTGTTGAGTGTTTATAGGGATCTTCTTGGAGAGGTTCACTAATGATTGTTGGATTTAACATGTTATTTTCTCTCGTCATTGCTTCCTTATTCAGGAAAAATCTTTTTAGCGTTAATTGTCTGACAAATTTATGACAATCAATGTCCAAATTGAAACCATTTGGACCTTGAGAGGGTGCAAAATTAAGACCTTTGGATATGTGTTGCTTCTCTGCGTCTGTCAATGTTTTATTACTCAGATTAAAAATATTATCTATTTGCTTTGCTTCTTTTTTACTGGATTTTCTCCCTCCCCGTTTTCCTCGTCTTTTTCTGTTTGGTGTGTCCTTTTGTCCATGACTTGAATTCTCCCCCAGAATATCGAACCGATTCTGGGTCGTCACAGGGTGTAGCCTGTCCTGTTCTAAAAAAGTGCCTGAGGTATAATTCCTACTGCTTCTACTCCGAGGTAGACTCCTACTTCTTTCTCTCCTATCATGATGTCTTCTTGGAGGTGATCTTCTATCATCTCGTCCCTCTCTATAGTTTCTCTTTGGAGGTGGTGTATATCTCCTAGCTCTATTATCTTCATTGTATTATGACCTAAAGTTACTGCGAAAATCTGATGTTGGTTTGTTTGTTCTCCAGCCTCTATTCTGATGATGATCATCCTTATGTTGATATGAGTGATGGTGCTCTCTAGGGGGAATAATCTCCTTTCTACGTGTATCAGTTTGAAACTGTACTGTCCTAGTCTCTTGTGCAGAGTCTTTATTCTTCAAATTGTCATCACGTATAAAATTCGGTCTATATGTACTGTAGAATTTATATTCCCTGGTAATGCTTTGTCATAATTCTTAAATGTATGATTCCTAGGTGTCTCCACTGTGGTCGGCACTAGTTTTTGCCATTTAATATTGGTACTCTCTAGATAATCCTCTTCATCTCTTTTAAATTTAATGTTTTTCTTCTCTACCACCTTGTTCTCTAAAGTATGGATTTCTGTAACCAGTGTCTTGTTCCTTTTTATATACACTTCATGTTTTGCAAATGGAATAAGTTTCATTGATTGGGCCACGCACAGATGCACTGCTTAACCCCTGTGCGGCCAGTGTCGCGTGCAATGCATTGTGGTCCAACGTCTCGCATGCCCTTGTACTAGCACAGGGGTGGCCAACTGCAGTCCTCAAGGGCCACCAACAGGGCCACTGATTGAGCCACTTGTGCTGAAGCAGGGATATCCTGACCTGTTGGTGGCCCTTGGGTACAAGAGTTGGCCGCACCTTTGCTAGCAGATAGGTGAAGCCTTTCATTGCCGCCTGAGCACGCAACGCTGTTCTGGATCTAAACGATCACTTAGATCAGTGGATTCCAACTTCAGTCCTCAAGGACCCTAAACAGGACAGGTTTGAAGGATATCCCTGCTTCAGTCCGAATGACTGAATGTTCATTACTAAAGTCTGCCAGCTGCAAAACCAGCGCAGAATAATCCCACCAGATTCATGTAGTTACTTTCCTATGGTAAATCTGGGGCGGTTTTATTTGGCCCGGTTTTGCCGCCTGGAGACTTTACTACACAAGTCTCTTCTGCAGAACTAAAGGAGAGACTTAAGAGGTCTTGTATAACTACTCATTTGTACAGTGTCTTTTACTTTGACTTTTTTTTTATCCTGATCACATCCACTGGTTTCTGTTTTGGAGAAATATTGTTTTATTTTCCACGTGGCTTATCTTAGGCTTTCATTTTCTGAACCCTGTTTTATACCTCAGTCCTGATCACGGAATCACTGGAACTGCTGCTGCATTCCTCCCTCACCTTGGTACTGTATGGTACCCTAACTCACCCCTACCGGAAACAATGCATTCTGTTTATCAGAGTTCCCTAAATTCGGTCCCTAAAAGTAGCCAACAGGCCAGATTTTCAAGATTTCTCTAATTAATACTTAATGCACCAATGAACCCAGCTTTAATTAAAACCATGACATTTTGCATAGGTACAGCACATGTTGTCCTGAACTGAACATTGGGGAGCCCTCCTGTATATACTGCGGTATTTGTTACAATGCTTCTCAAAGTACGGCCAGTCTTACCTGCAGCACGCGCCTGGTGGCATGGCGGCGAGTGCACAGTTGAAAGCCGCGTTTTGTGGTCTGTAGGGGAGCGATGGGATGTGCGGGGGGCGGGGCCATGATGGGGCATATCTGCCCTTCCATTGGCTGCACGCCGACCATGTGATCGCATCGCTGCACGGGAAGACAAAATTCTTGTCTTCCCTGCCAGCGTACGCATCATCGCGCTTTTCACGCCCACACACACACGGCCACAAGGGCCTACCCCATAGAGGTAGTGCTGTTTAGTGTGGCGCACACGCCATAGCACGCGCCGCAGCCTACACTGGGGACTCAGCCTAAAGTGGAAAAGCTACCTGTCTAGTAAGACGCTGTCCCCAGCGCCGCGGACGAAAATGCTAAATTCTGCGGCGCTGGGGACAGTGTCTGCTGCGATCTCGCTGGGGGGGGTGGGGGGAGGGGGGGAAAGCCATGCTTCTCAATGGGAACCCCCACAGTGTTAATCCTTCCGGGTCACGACCGTCTCGTGGGAACGCAGCTGGTAAGCCTTCCTACCTCTGTATTAAGCACGCGATAAAGTAGGATGCAACGATTCAATGGAATAAATGGAATAACAGTTTCGTGTCTCCGTTTCATGGTGACTAATCTATTTTGCTAAGTTATATACACATGAAAGAGGATGAGTTCTTCACACATTCTAAAGCAAACACAACAAGCTCTGATGCACGCTGTCGCCATCAAGAGCAGGAACAATAGGTGAAGAAGGCTCTCAAACGTTGTTGTTGACAAATGGCCTTGCATCGCAGTGACATCTCCTCCACTGATGACGCAGGCTGACGCAACGTGACAAGGTTGGTTCTTTTAACAAAAACATGCACTGGGGCCAGGTTCAGCCAATCAGAACTCAGAGTCCGGAGGGCTTCATCAGGATGCTGCAAAAAGAATCCCACTCTTTCTTAACCACTTCAGAACCATGGGGGCCTTAAGTGTATCAGCATGTTCCAGATCATTGTGTACTGACATTTTCAATTGTAAGCTCTTAGGTCCAAGGATTTGTAGTATTTGTAATGCTCTACAGTACATGTTCATGGTGCCTACAGTAACTACACTAAATAAGTAAATAACTCTGCATTGGGGTTAATCCTCCAGTGACACTTATTCTAAAAATATACACAGAAATAATTTACTGTGATCACCATTCCTTGATAAGACAAACCAGCCAGTGGAGAGAATATAGCCGCTTGAGTTATACCTTTCTCAAACATCTAAACAAGAGGCGGCTAACTCCAGTCCTCAAGGGCCACCAACACGTCAGGTTTTCAGGATATTCCTGCTTCAGCACTGGTGGCTCAATCAGTCCCAGCTTCAGCATAGGTGGCTCAATCAGTTCCTGCTTCAGCACAGGTGGCTCAATCAGTGGCTTTGACTGAGCCACTGATTGAGCCACTTGTGCTGAAGCAGGAATATCCTGAAAACCTGACCTGTTGGTGTCCTTTGAAAACTGGAATTGATCACTCTTGATCTAAATAATACAAGCAAAAGCTAAACTAGTGTTGTTGAAATATCAACATTTTGAACACTCGGGCTGAAGTTCCTTCCTTTTATTTCATGTGGTTATCTTGCATTTAAACACAGTACTGCTAGTTTTTGTGCCCTTTAACCAATAACCATAATTAAACCCCTTGAGTATACTGTAGCCGTGTGTTACTGCCCTCTCTGATGTATGTATGTAACATGGTCTGTATCTTCTGGCCTCTCTCTCCTCCCTGTCATGTAACTCCAAGCAGTCTAGGCTATGACAGGTTAATCTATGGGCTTTTTGACCTCCCTCATGCCTCTCTTATGAGTGACAGAAGTGTGGTGGGGACTCATGGCCTGTGTAAGCCTATCTGGTATAGGTATAGACCATGAGCCCGCCCCTTCTGGTTACTCCTAGGAGGGAGTGGCAAATTTAGTCAGTCCTGCTCTGGAGGAGGAAGAGAGAGCAGTAGAGCTGTGAGTCTCTCCCATGGCGGGATGAGCGTGCTCATCCCCAGCCTCTGTGCTGGGGGAACATCTGATTCAATCCACAGATGCCCTGTAAGACCAGGGGCCATTACCATCCAGAGGCCAGGGACCTCTGAGACTCTGCATTGCTGTATGGAACCATCTGCAGTGGGTGCATGCCATGCAATAAAGACCCTTGTTCATTACACTCTTGTCTAAGTATCAGTCCTTGGGCAGGAGGGAGACGTGTGCAATAGTGGGGGCTGATCTCTGGACACCCTCGAGCCCACTACGGCTGGAGGCGCTAACACCATGAGAAGAACTACAGAAAGAACCTAAGCCTGTACTGATCTCCATACCACCACAGATCCAACTCAGCTCTCCTGACCCTAACAGGTATCCGCACCACACACAGGTAGCAGAAGCTGTGTATCTCCCGCTGGGGGGGGGGGGGGGGGGTGTAAGAGTGCTACACTTATTAAACACTAGATAACCTCTGGATTTGAACGCGTGAACACCCGTCATATCAACAGCTCCATCATCTGCCCAAGCATCCAATAATATATATATATATGACCAATGATCGCCAACAAGCTTTAGAAACCCAGAATACTTTCATATGAAGGTGATGTAAGTGAAGCAGCTGGTAAAGGGAAAGGTTCCAAAACATTTCATTAACACTAATTGGGAGAGGTCTGAGGTTACCGCAGCCGGATACTTATTATTTAAGGAAATGCTTTGAAGTTTGAAGGTCTTTCAATGAGATCCTTTCTCGCTGCAAATACCTGCAGACAATCACCCTTATAAACAACTGCCCCACACTTCTTCCTTTTGCGAGGCACAGAAGCAGAATCTGTTTAATGGGATCATTTAAACAATGTATTTTTATACAGCGCTGATCTTATAAGCAGCACTACACACTAAATGCCTCCCTTCAGACACAAGGAGAAGGTGACGGGGTGATCAAGGTTACAAGGAGGTGAAAGGTAAATGCAATGCATTTTTCTCCATGCCTATATTATTGGGAGAACTCCTTGAATATATATATATCCCAAATAAAGTTCCGCTGAAGGTCCCCAGCTGGTTAACACCAAAGTAGAAAGTGGTTCATTTTACACTGCAACCTTTAAACATCCCCACAAAGCCAGCACCCAGTGGTACTCAATATATCTCTCTCTCCACAGGCTGATTAGGATTGCAAATGTGCTGTCAGAAGGCGTGTGAATAACACGGAGACAAGACAGTAACCAGAAGGGCTGGGATAAGGACATTATGTACCGTACTCTGATATAAAAGCAGACGTAGCCGGTATGATGGATTCCTTGTGGTTCCCTTTGCCAGAATGTAGGATTATGCTCTTCACTACAGTAATTACCTGAGATGCAATATGTTGGCCATTAAATCCACTTTTTTTATCCGTAACCCCTAACGTATTTACTTAGAGGGTCCACTGTTTCATGACGCAGATTTGGAGGGGTTCCCTATACTCTGTAGAAAGTCAGCGGGGAACCGTTGAGCACTTTCCCTCTGTCGCTCTACTGCCAAAACCCTAACACCGGCCCTCATTCTCTCCCGTCTCAATTACTGTAAACTCCTGCTGTCCGGCCTTCCTGCCTCTCACCCGTCTCCCCTACAATCTATCCTAAATGCTTCTGCTAGAATCACTCTACTCTTTCCTAACTCTGTCTCAGCGTCTCCCCTGCTGAAATCCCACTCCTGGCTTCCCATTAAATCCTGCATTACTTATGTAACGGTATTTCTGGCCCGGCCTGACCCACCCAATCTCACATTGACCCCTGTGGTCTAACCGGCCCCCATTACAGTGTGGTAGTGTCTGGTGGTGCACCTGTTGGCAACAGGACTCCTGAGTCTCCCGCATGATGGTGTGTGGGGAGGACCCATCCAGACAGGCAGCTGAGGTAGTGTGCTGAGTCCTACCTAGTTCCAGTGCAGCGCCTCCACCTCATCAGGGTCCCTGCGTCCGCATGGGGATGGTCCTGTTGAGGAACTCCTTCGTGGTGCTCCTCTCTGTACATTCACTCCACACATGTACACGAGAGGGTTTGTGATTGAGAACATCTTTATTGTCTGAGTGGGCTAGCTGCCCCTCGCAGTAGATATCTAGCCACTCATGTTCCGTCTGTGCCTCCCTTTAAAAGGTGTAGTTCTCCTTTAAATAGCGATTCCCTATCCCCGCAGGGATCTCTGCCCTGTGCCAGGTCCCTGGACACAGTCTCCTCTTCAGTTACTATAACATAACCAGAACTTTCCAGCAACTCAGACTAGGACTAGAACATGAACTCCTCCTCCTCTTAGCTGAACTTGTACTAGCACTAACTTTTAGACACAGTGCTGTGCCTTATGTACACTCTGGAAGCTGACACACCTCTGACATCACTAACCATGGAGTCAGAGCATGTGACCACTCCCATCCATACACAGGGCACCCCACCAGGGTGTGAGGGCAAACCTCCATAATTACTGCTGGCATGCCCACAACTTACCAGGCCTTACTGTCAGCAGGAGAGATGACTGTAGCCATTTTACATGACCGCAACACTTACAAAATGATCGCTCTCTTTTAAGGCTATACACTGCTCTGCCCTTCCTTACATCACAGTCCTCATTTTTCGCCATGCACCTGCTCAACTTTTGTTATCTGCTCAAGGATGTCTTCTTTTGTATCTAAAGCCCTCTCTCGCCTAAAACCTTTCTCACTGACTGCCCTGCACCTCTGGAATGCCCTTCCCCTCAATACCCGACTGGCACCCTCTCTATCCACCTTTGGACCTTTCTTAAAACCCACCTCCTTAACAAAGCATATGGGTAGCTCCGTTGGCCGATACTATACATCTCATGCTATGAACTGGACCCCTTGCAGATGCACTTACAGAGACAGTAGTAGGGCATTGTGGTAAGTTCTCTCCATTTAGATTGTAAGCTTTTTGGGGCAGGGACTCCTTTTCCTATTGTTTTATCTGAAGCGCTTAGTCCTATGATGTGTTATGTTATAATGTCACATGTATTGTGAAGCGCAATGTACCTGAATTGAGCAATATATAAATAAAGATATAAATACATACATGCACTGACCTTGCCCCCTGCAGACACACTTACTAGAACACCCTCCTACTGTCCCTGTAAGTTCTCCCTACTTACCACTTAGATTGTAAGCTCTGCGGGGCAGGGACAACTTTTCCTAAAGTAAACCCCAAGTTAGCTGAGGCGATTTAAAGTGATTTTCCCTATAAGTGCAGTGGTGAGAGCGTGATTGAGTGGGGTGGCACTATAACAGTACATACAGTAAATAAGGATTTACTGTATGTCTAAGCAGCCGATCAGGGGATTTTCGGCTTAAAATCCCCAGTGACTTCGATGGGAAATTTTGGCCGCCATCGGAACCAGCCCCCCCCCCCCCCCAAGCCTCTTTCTGTCCCCTAATGGGGTCTAATTAACCTCGTCCCTTAAAGGCTAACTGCACCTTCTTTAAACTGTTCAATGGTGGAGCTGCACAGAATGACAGGTAGACTATACTTATCGAGACATTCTTATTTGTCTCAAATCGGGGGCTATCCATGTTTAATTTGTGATGCCATTACTTACAAAGGAAGGTAAAAGTGCTTCCGGTTTAATTATTAACCTCTCTGGCTCCTGCTTCTCCTGCAACAGAACAAACCTACCAATTCTTCTTTGCTTTAGACCAGGAGGGGCCAACGCAGACGTTGGTTGAGCCACTTGTGCTGAAGCAGGCATATCCTTAAAACCTGACCTTGAGGACTGGAATTGCCCAAACCTGCCTTAGACGGTGGCAAAGAGAACAAGGCAGGTTTATTCGGTTCCTGCAATAACAGGTGCCCCAGCAATAATTTTGAAATGTCCTTTTTAACCCATTGCAATGCAGTGCTAGCCCATCTGGCAGTGAGCGGGTTAATTAAACGCACACTGCTCGCCTCTTTATTACAATGTATTCTTCATTTAGGTCTATTTGCAGTAGGACGTCTCTCATACAGCGTGCCTGGATCCGGCGCCCTGTGAGTGTCGCGATGAGTTATGGGTCAGCGCCATATACAGAGCTGAGCCCCCAGCGTGTCACTAATGAACATCCACATGACATAAAATCAAAGTTAATTTCATCTTGGTTGGGGCAGCTGTGACTTTTGCTGTAAATATGATCCTATTGTTTTCCTGTCACTATGATGGGTTATGCAGCCAGCTCTGTTAATAGGACAATTATCGCCAAACACTGAGGCATCTTAAAGGTGAACTCACTCCAAGAGGGCTCTGTCTTAAAGGTGAATTCCCGCTACGGGGTCCATGCATCACGTTTGCTTTGATGCACAGCAACTTGAATAGCGCACAGATGTTTTCTGGCAGCTGCATGAAGTGTTAGTATCTTGTGCAAGTGTCTTACACTTCATGCAGATCATACATCACAGAGCTGGCAGAGCTTGTCCCCGCTGAGACAGAGGAAAGAAAATGTTGGACAAAGACACCATCGATCAGTGATTGAAGCGTTATTCATCTAGGGCAGGGAGGGGGGGGGGGGGGCAACTTCAGTCCTCAAGGGTCACCAGCAGATCAGGTTTTCAGGATATACCTGCTTCAGCACAGGTGGATCAGGTGAATCAGTCTGGACTTGAGAACTGGACTGGCCACCCCTGCACTAGGGCGTACTGGGTACCAATACTATTTTTATTTTCACACCCAGAATACAACTACGTGTTTTTATTTTTTTTTTTACAAAAGTCCCATTTTTACAGGAAAAACATTGTTTAAATCTTAACAATGATTCAAAGAACTTTGCCCTAATAAATAAATATATATATATATTAAATGAAGGCACAGCGTGCCACTACTTTTTAAGCCACTTTAACCACTGCAATAGATACATCCCATTATAGATTGAAAAAAATTGTAAACTTCATTCGTTTTAGTGTTATTCATTAAAATCCAGCCCTGGATATGTACATTCGCATCTCCACCACTATTTCCCATCCATGTTTTCCTTGACAATAGCCATCTGTCTGTTCCCTAACAGGGGGGTAAGAGTTCATGGCCCTTCTTGTATTCCTGTTTGAAGATTACTTACTATTGGTGGAACGTCTGACAGATAGAGGGCCACACAGTGTGATAATGTGAACTTCTTTGTGACAGTGCTGGGGACAGGGTAGCTGTGACAGTGCTGGTGACAGGGTAGCTGTGACAGTGCTGGGGACAGGGTAGCTGTGACAGTGTAGCTGTGACAGTGCTGGGGACAGGGTAGCTGTGACAGTGCTGGGGATAGGGAGCTCACTGTCCCCAGCGTGGCAGAACTGGGCAGAATTAAACAAGACTGACAAGAATTTGGTGGTGACCCATTTAGTTGGGGCTGCAAAATGTCCCTGATTTGGCCGCAGCTGTCTTTCTGAAAACCGCTTTCATTATATTGTCTCAGTATTTGAGCAGCAATTTAATGTATTATAATATTTTGCATTTATATGTGTTGCACTATTCACTATAATGTATGCAGGTGATTGTATCACACTTTGAAAGTCAATGGTCACACTAGTTATATTGTCACTATTAAGTATTATACTTTTTTTGACTACACACATCAGTGCCTTAGACCAGGGGTGCGCAAACGTTTCAGTCTGTGCCCCCCTGCCTGCTCTGCACCCCTGCTCGCGCTCCCATCGTTACCGTGTCTCCGGCGCCGGGGGTCACATGACACTGCGGTAGCTTTGGGGAAGAGTGCGGGGCTTCTGTAAGTGCCGCGCCCCCCTTAGAAAATCTAGAGCCCACCCTGGTTTAACACTGAACTGGCATGAACTAAAGATGCACGGAGGTAGGTTAGAGAATAAAGGCAGAGAAAGGGAAGGAGGTCATCTGGTCATCTGGTCAGTTCTGCCTACGGTGTTTCTTTACATAGGAAGCAGGGGGTCACCAAAGCTAACCTCGTTCATTTCAGCTCCGGTGATTTCCTGGTTCCTGAGACACTTACCAGGAAAGGTGGCGCTGGTACAGTCCTCTCCAGGGGAAACAAGATGGTGGTTTAAATCTCCCCCGCGTCACACGGGCCAATAGGAAGCCGTAACGTCATCTTGTCATGGTAGTGCTGCTTGCAGACCAGACCCGTCCCTAGACTGAGGTGGAAAGTATAATACCACGCACCCGCAGCAGAGGAGCGTGTCCGGAGTGTGGTAGATACATTGCCAGGCCAGGAGACTTTAGTAAGGTAACCAAAGGTACTTGCCGTATCCGGAGATAGAAGAATCGTGGTGTTTGCCGTAGCCGGGGGTCGAGGGTGCCAGACGATCGGGAGGTAGAGGAGTGAGCCGAGATCGGGGGTGGAGAGAGACTGCATAGTGAGGAGGAAGTCAGGGTCCAGAGCCAGAGGTAGAGTCGAAAGCCAAGCCGGGTCAAACCTGAAGTACACGAGAGAACAAGAGCACAAGCGAAAACCAACCAAACTAGCAGTAGCTATGCAGAGCAATGATTCCCAGGGAGAACAGGGGTAATAATTGTGGGTGAACCAATCAGAGAAGGAGGCAAAGCGGGGGGGTGCCGTGGAGCGCTTTGCGATAGGTGCAGACTGTAATCATTGCCTGTGTTCAGCTGTGGAGCAGGAGCGGGACTGCAGCTGCTGATGGGGGGCGTGGCTAGAAGCCCAGAGGGGTGAATAAATTACCGCCGGAGGTGCGCGCTGTGTAAGCTCCTCCTGCGCGCGCCCCGACAAGATGGCAGCCCCGTGAGCCAGCGCCGGGCGGGATCGCCGGGCACCACGCCGGGGATACACCAGCGGGGAGCGAGGGGTGGCAGCAACAACCTCCGAGGCAGGTAAGGAGGTGTTGCGTGAGCCCTGCTTCCTGACACATCTGTCGCAGCTTCCTATTCACCCGCGTAGCACAGGGGTTGTAAACCTCTGTGAAGTGTCAGCAGCACCTTCTCCTGTAAGTATCCCGGGAGCATGGGTTAAGCTCCAGAGACCTCCTGCTCCCCACCTACCTAACAGAGGGGAGCACGGGGGGCCTGTGGGCCCAGTGATAGTGGAAGGAGTTTGCAAAGGTTTTTCGAGCGATAACGCTACTTCGAACTATATTGCAAAGAGCCCCGAAGCAGAAACCCCCATTCCTGTCACTGGTCACTGGTCACTGGTCACTACGATCGTCCGGAAAGTCCCATTGACTTGAATGGGGGTTTCTGCTTCTGGGCCTATGGAATAAACTCTTAGTGGTTGTTTTGCATTGTAATAATAATAGCATGTTCTTGTATAGCGCTGCTAGTATTACATAGCGCTTTACAGAGACATTTTGCAGACAATCCCTGCCCCATGGAGCTTACAATCTATTTTTTTGTGCCTGAGGCACAGGGAGATAAAGTGACTTGCCCAAGGTCACAAGGAGCCGACACCGGGACTTGAACCAGGTTCCCCTGCTTCAAACCAGTCTTTACTTACTGAGCCGCTTCTCCTTCTCATTATTAATGACAAGTGTCCATGCTTTCACCGCACAAAGTATCCAGTACATCTTTCCCTTTACCTCTACTGCAAACTTAAGCACTTTGCTGCTGCTGGTTCCTTTTACACAAAGCAGGGACTGCATTTCCAGCAGTGAAGCGGTTTATAATCAGAGTGACACCCTGATTCCAATTCCCTCACTCCAATGGAAGTTGAAGAGAGCTCTTTTACGTTCCTCGTTTTGCTCCCTAGTGTCCTCCTCTCTGCCCAGTATAATAATGGACTTATTCCTATTATCAACCAGCTACAACTGGGTGAGCAGGAATATCGGTGGGATAGGGAGACTTTGTCCAGCCGACTGACAGAGACACAAGATGCGGTTACACTGAAACCAGCAAGTGAAATATGTCACCTTCGCTAAAGCAAAATATTGTTCTGTGTGGCTGCCAGGATCTCCTATAGATTTGTGCCAGGAAGGGGAAATATTACAGGATTCTCAACTAACTCAGAGCACCCGTCCCTTCTTACAGCGCTCAGACTGTCCCAGGTTGGGTGAGCTGGAAAAACGTTTCAAAAATATTTCTTGAGCGATGTATTTGGAAGCTGGTCAGCATGTGAAAACTTCCATCGTGGGGATTTAGGGTGAAATAAGGCTTGTCATTGATTTGAAGGAAATACAAAAAACATAAGAAAAATGATACAGTAGGGCCCCGCTTCTCGGCGTCCCGCAATTACGGCGGTTTTATAAATAAATGTTTTCCTGACCCCCAGCGTCCGTTACCCCCCCCCCCTCCCAGTGCGCTGGGTTGCGCCATGCAGTTCTCCACATGCACACGCTCATGCTTTCCTCCTCGGTTCCCGTCCAATCCTTTCTCGGCTCGCCTCCGGTTGCTTCCGGAATGCTGCATTCAGGGACGGAGTAGGAGGGAGGAGGGACAGGAGGTCGCGGGTGAATTTGGCTTTTTTTTGGTGCAGAGCGCACAAATGCTATGTTCCGCTCTAAGGCGCTTTTCGGCGGGGGCCTGGAACCGAACTCACCGTATTATTGGGGTCCGCCTGTACATGTTTCTGCTGAACATTAGACACACTACAAGAGACACCTCACGACCCATTCAAGAGTTTTCAGAGCCAAAAGATGTCTTATGGAGCAGAACCGCTGAGTAAATGTGGCCCTAGATCTTTTGTGCATTTTGTGAATGGTGTCCTTGGCTAACGGGTGAGGAGAAAGCTCTGAACGTGTTGATGATTCTCAGAGGGGAGTGGGGGGGAGGCGGCTGAGCACAGATCTGGTGACAGTAACACTGGAAGACAAAGAAGAAACGCAGAGAGAGGTTTGGTGAGCTCTTCCAGTGAAAGAGGAGCTGCAGAAAATGACCTTGATTATGATGACCTTCGTCTGACATATCAAGTTGTTCTCATGTCAACAATGTGTCATAATGAAGCAAAACCCTGAATTCCACCAGCTGTTACAGGAGCCTCGGTGCACGCATGGAAATAACGTGTTTCGCTTTAACTCATTTAGGGCCTCTTTCTATATGTGTCGATTAGAGATGAGCTAATTGGTTAATTAAATGTTAAATAGAGAAATATCAAAAATGTTCCCTGTTGGTTGCTCCCAACTTAAGAACAGAACTTCGGAGCCCTGTATAAAACATCTCACAGCCTTTAGTCTGTAAATATTGGGATTCTGGGTTCGGACATACAGACGTGCCCACTTTTTAGTTTCCAATCCCGTATAGCAGTTCTTGTCCACTAAAGTTTGAACTTGCTGTGGCAGGCAGGTTGTACGGGGGGTCTCCGGGAGATGAGTGGTAGGTGTTTCCTGGAGAGGCAGTGCCAGGTACTGCTGCAGTAACCATCTGATTGAATTAAAGCCCTGAGAGCCAGCCCCCCCCCCCCCCACCCCCCTGAGCCCTCACTGTGGTGAAGCAGCACAGCCAATGGTTTGAACAAATTAGGTTTGCTGAACTAACAGTAAAACAGTAAGATAAGGATGAATAATGGAACTTGATGGGTCTCCTTCCACAGAAATTGAAATAGACGTCAGATAAGGCCCATTTCGTCTGCCCATTTCCTATCCGTGCTCAACAACCGACATTCTCTTAGATCTCTCAATCCTAAACACGCAGGGCGCCCTTTTCCCTAACCCATAAAAGCAAATCAATTGTGCAACTGGGCAACTCATTTCTACATTACTACAATCTTTAACTCCTTCTCTGCCAGGGTGGCTGGCACGGGTCTTCAGTAGTATGGCACTTTATTAAATAAAGCTACAACTTTCCATACCGTTTCAAGTAGACGATAGGCATTTACATTTACTTGTTTGAAATCAATTTATTAAATGCTCATTTTTTTAAGAAAATGTAAAAATGCAGGGAAATAAATTAAGGCAGCTCAAAAATGCATTTTCTGGAGTTAAAACAGCAAAACATGAAAAATCCTATAAGTTTTTTTTTTAATCGGTTTTGTAGTATTATATAATACTATCAGTAGTTTATTTTTATTTTTATTTATTTTAACTCCTGCCATTTTCAATTTGTTTTAATGCACCAACTGAAAGGTGATGCTTTATGCACAACCAAATAGGATAAAATAGGGATTCTCAGCTCCAGTCCTCAAGCCCCCCAACAGGTCAGGTTTTCAGGATATCCCCGCTTCAGCACAGGTGCCTCAATCTGATTGAGCCACCTGTGCTGAAGCAGGGACTGATTGAGCTACCTATACTGAAACAGGGATATCCTGAAAACCTTACCTGTTGGGGGGCTTGAGAATTGGAGTTGAGCACCCCTGGGATAAAAGATGCGTAATGGTTGTGGACCCTTACAGCCAACAGGAACCCCCTCACAAAGCTGCGCGTCCCTAGCTGTAACCCCTGACGTCACCCCATGTGTGCCAGAGCCAGCACTAAGTGTCATGGTAGCTGACCATAGCTGACACATGCCAGGCTGCAGAGGAGAGGCTATTTCGTGGTGTGAGTGGGGCCGATGGCTTGGACATCTCTGGCTTCGTGTTTGCCTTGCAGCTGAGATCTGTCACCCTGCAGATGGCTGCGCATATCCGCATGCACAGTAACAGAGTAACACCGGAGAAGATACTGCGCCTTTATCTTCCATGTCAGAGAACACAGACCTGCACTCTTTCAATAACCGATAACAAAATCATGTTCCTGACACCATAAAACAGATGATGGAACTAACATGGCTGCTTCAACCCCCTCAGGCCCTGCAGACGGCAAAGCAATTCCCAAAAACACCAAATAGTCGCAAAATAACTTGATATAATGATGCAAGAGAGACCCGTTTAAAATGTCTCGACTTCCTAGCTGGGTGCATAACTCTTTCTTTTTATTGAACTCAACCCAAAGGTTCTCAACTCCAGTCCTCAAGCCCCCCCCAACAGGTCAGGTTTTAAGGATATCCCTGCTTCAGCACAGGTGGCTCAATGAGTGGCTCAGTTGTTGGCCAACTCCAGTCCTCAAGGTTCACCAGCAGGTCAAGTTTTCAGGATATCCATGCTTCAGCACAGGTGGCTCAGTCTTTGACTGAGCCACTGATTGAGCCACCTGTGATGAAGCAGGGATATCCTGAAAAACCTGACCTGTTGGGGTGTCTTAAGCAGTGCCGGGCATTATGCCCCGGGCAAACAGAAAATTTGGCAACGGTACTCACCGCCGCAGGTCACCTCGCTCTATTACGTGAAGCGCCCTGCCTCGCAGCAGCATCTTCTACAGCACTACTGCGCAGCCGGGCGTCTCAAGACAGTACGAGAGCGCGACAGCCTCTGTTGTTTTGGCCCCCCTTTTGGTCGGCGCCCCCGGGCCAGCCCGCCCCTTCACCCGGCACTGGTTCTGAAGACCGGAGCTGAGAACCCCTGGGTTAACCTGTTCTATTTGGCTTCGCACGGCTTCCATCTTCTCTGCCGGCCACGTCCGGGGCGGCTTCTCTTCCCTAGCACGGCCCGCCGATCGTTTCCTGCATGGAGATTTGCATTGATTTTAGATGTATTTTCGACGAGCCTAAATCTCATTCAAACCGATCGGCCTGAAGGCTTGTTCCATCCGAGGACCAGCTGGGGAAGCGCTCTGAACAATGCTGCAGATTGGACTGCAATCATTCTATGCATGTTACACAGTGACACCCCACCTTATTAAATTCACCCCCAAGCCCCACACACATGGATCACACTGGTGCCACACACACATGGATCACACCGGTGCCACACACATGTATCACACTGGTGCCACACACACATGGATCACACCGGTGCCATGCACACATGGATCACACTGGTGCCACACACACATGTATCACACTGGTGCCACCCACACATGGATCGCACTGGTGCCACGCACACATGTATCACACTGGTGCCACACACTCATGTATCACACTGGTGCCACACACTCATGTATCACACTGGTGCCACACACACATGGATCACACTGGTGCCACACACATGGATCACACTGGTGCCACGCACACATGGATCACACTGGTGCCACACACACACATACAGTCTTTGTAACATAAACTACAGATTTGAAGCGCCTGTGCACACTTGTGTCCCTTTGCACATCCACATTTAGAATGTTGCAGTCTTAATACTATAGGTTCTTGGGGAGTCTAGAGGCTTCGGGAATCTATAGGGTAAATAGCCAATGGGATTAGTATCTACAGGATGGAGGACACTGGCAATTTAGATCTGAAAAAACAATCTTATTACAATGATCAGACTTAATTACAAGCTACAGAGTAAGCAGGGCTGCTACTTTATATTCACCAGGTCGCAGATAGAGAGGCGGTTAGCCAATCGTTATAAAGAGGCCTTAGCCCCGATCGTCTGCTGCCCAATGCACTGTCCTTCCAGTGTGGGAAATCACATTAGATTTCTAAACCTCTACTTCGCCTGCCAACTTGGCTATTTATGATCCCGTAGCTTTCATTTCTCCTTGACAGATCGGAGGCAGAATATCAAATACTAGACTTGATTAACTTTAGAAAAATGGAGTTCTGTGTCTGCTGATCAATAGCTTTTGTTGTCTAGCAATGCCATAAATTCACTTGGCAATTTGCTGTGAGATGCCATGGGATCAGCAGGGCATCTTTCTGTGCTTGGTGGCAGCGTCTGAACCCCTTGAGTGCCTGGAGGTCTGGCATTGCAGTCCCCTCTAGGATACAAGAGGTTAGAGGTAGAGATGGGCTGAAGAATTATTCCAGAAGTTCTTCTGAGTTTACAAGTGCTTTTTATTATCGGAACCAACATTGTTTACTAACAAATATTCTGCAATATGTAGGAGTACTGAGCATGACAACATACATCTGATTGTCTAAAGCAGGGGAGCGCGAACTTTTTGAGCTGCGCCCCCCTGCCTGCTCCTGCAGCTACTCTCCCCCCCCCCCCCCTGGTCCTGCAACTACTCGCCCCCCCCCCCCCCTTACTGTTAGACCGGCGTCGGGTGTGACGTCACATTTGACGCCGCGTTGCCATGGCGACACGGCACAACACTCCTGCTGAAACCCGGTAAGTAGGTTACAGAGGCCTCACGCCTCCCCCAAATTTAAATGTCTGGGGGAAGAGCGCGGGGCCTCTGCAACCAACCCCCCTGTTTGCGTACCGCTGGTCTAAAGCAGTGGTTTTCCACAGGGGTTCCTAGGAACCCATGGGTTCCCCGGGCATCGCTCAAGGGTTCCCTGCAATTTTCAGGTCATTTGGAAATTGTATCAAATACAGAAGAATTTACAATGCATCTGATCTCAGACACATTATTAGAGAGGGTTGGGGTTCCTTACAATGCATCTGATCTCAGACGCGCTATTAGAGAGGGTTGGGGTCCCTTATAATGCATCTGATCTCAGACGCAGTATTAGAGAGGGTTGGGGTTCCTTACAATGCATCTGATCTCAGACGCGCTATTAGAGAGGGTTGGGGTTCCTTACAATGCATCTGATCTCAGACGCGCTATTAGAAAGGGTTGGGGTTCCTTACAATGCATCTGATCTCAGACGCGCTATTAGAGAAGGTTGGGGTTCCTCACAATGCATCTGATCTCAGACGCAGTATTAGAGAGGGTAGGGGTTCCTTACAATGCATCTGATCTCAGACGCGCTATTAGAGAGGGTTGTGGTGCCTTACAATGCATCTGATCTCAGACACATTTTTAGAGATGGTTGGGGTTCCTCATAATGTATCTGATCTCAGACGCAGTATTAGAGAGGGTTGGGGCTCCTTACAATGCCTCTGATCTCATTGCTATGTCCACTTAGATGACCTTTTCCAGAAATGCATATTTATTTAGATCGGGTGTACAAAATGATTAGTGTGTTTTACAATCAGACTTCTGGGGCAGCCATTTATTAAGGTGGGACTCTAATAACTAATTTCTGCCAATTTAATGTAAAAGTCATTTTCTAAGGGGGCGAACCTAATTATGTTATCATAATTACCAATTACAGGTGGGAAAGATGATGACACAGAGCGTGCTTGACACGGGTATTAAACCCACTAGCTGGTGCATTCAAGAGCAACACCTGAACCATTACAGGCACCCCTAAACTCACAGGACCCAATACATGCTGCTAGGGTTACAGATGCTGCCATTCCTGTTGCTTTAAAGGTCAAACAAATCTACAAAATTTTGTCTGGGTCAATTCTGTAAAACCTCTTGGAACATCCTAGTAATTCTAATTAGATGTATATACTTTACATTTATAAGTATATATTAAATTACAAAATTGTGCTTCTGGGCACCCAAGGGGCCTATATGTAGATGCATGTATTGGACATGCACTAAAGTGAAAGCACTCACTCATGTCACGCCTTTTTAGCATTTGTGACGGTCATTTCATAATTCAATGGATGCTTAATAGCTTTGGAAATGTTATCCCAAACGTCCAACACTGGAAAAAAGCACAACATGAAATGACCAGGAACATATAATTGTATGTGTGTATATATGTATGTGTGTATGTATGTATGTATGTATGTCTTTATTTATATAGCGTCATTAATGTACATAGCGCTTCACAGCAGTAATAGTTACAATCATATAAATAATAAGATATAAATAACACATAATGAGAAGAAGCGCTTGTAGAGGGAGAGGGGGTTGGCCCGGTATTAAAGGGGTTGCACCCCCATATGGCCACCCCCTGACCTCACCAGGGAGGCAAGGGGTTAACTGGACTGCGGTCCAGGAATGTGGCTTACACGTTGTCATGTCAGGAAAATGTATGTTCCCCTGTTTCATTATAATCCTGTATTTTAATGTTTTAAAGTGCATTTCTGTATCTCCAGTTCTGGAGGTCGCAGAGAGTTGATATTTGGCCAATGTGTGGAGTCGCTGTAGGCATTAAGAACTGGCAAATTTCGACCCACTGAGCCCACCAGAATGGAACTTATTAATATGTGTAGATATTAAAGTGTATATGTATGGTATTTTGGATCTGCTCTGAAAATGCAGACCATCTGCTATGCTAATAGGTCATGAAGGGCAGCCGGCTGATTGAGCCTAAGCACTGTGATCAAAAGTTAACTGCCCTGATTGTTTACACTAAGTACTAATCAACAGACCAAGTACTAATCAACAGACTCAGCCACTCTAATTGTTACCTGAGGGTGGAGAAACATCAAACTGGAGTGGTTTGTAAGTGTTATGTCTACACCTACAAACAATGCAGATACTTCATTTGGTAGACTGGTCATCGCCCCTGATTTAATTATGGGGCTACTCATAGAGTCCCAGTACACATGGGCTAATTAGCTAGGGGGCATGGGTTAATCTGTGTCTCCACGTTAGGGATTGGATACAGATAATTGTTCACCAATAGTCTGTATTAAATGTTAAGATTAGGGTTACACAGGTATATAAACTGTGTCAACCCTACAGTTTTGAGTTGTGCTTCTGATTCCACCTGGAATGTCACCGGATTGCTGGAGAATTGCTAGCTGATACTTCTCCATCCCCCAACCCTAAGTAAGTGTTACCTTCTTGTCTGTTAATTGTACTATATTGCTGTGTTCACCTTTTTAAGGAATAAATTATATTTTATTATATCTAAGCCTCGTTCAGTTCAACCCAGATATTTGGTGTTCATTATATCTTGTCATAAGCTACAGTGACAGTGCTTCAAACATAAAAGTAACATTTAGGAAAAGAAGTCCCTGCCCCGAAGAGCTTACAATCTAATTTGTTGGTACGAAGAACGTACAGAGAAAGTAGGAGGGCGTTCTGGTAAGTGCATCTGCAGGGGGCCAAGGTTTATGTATATTATGATGCAGCTCATGGTAGGTCCTCATCAGATTCATGCAAAGAGAGAAAAGTGCTGTGGGGATCCCAAGGCTGCTGTGATCAGGGAACGAGGCGGCCACAGAAATAGCATTTCAGATTTCCCAAATACAGTAGGAAAGTACTGGAGGATTACACAATGAATAGAGATGGGTGACATTTTGGGGTAGGATTTGGACCCACCTCGGATCTGCCGGTTCCTTAGATCCACGGATCAGTCTCAATAAGGTCCGCCTTTTCCGGATTTTAATTTGCTCCATCAATGACAATCCATATGGCGGATTAATGATCCCCGGTCGAAATAGTTACAAATCCGCAGAACAGAGTGCGCATTTGTACCGATCCGAGTGTGGATTTGTACCGATCCGAGTGCGGATTTGTACCGATCCGAGTGCGGATTTGTACCGATCCGAGTGCGGATTTGTAACGATCCGAGTGCGGATTTGTAACGATCCGAGTGCGGATTTGTAACGATCCGAGTGCGGATGTTTGGTTAACGTCCGATTGGCGTAGTTTTGGTGGTAAGCGATCTCGTAAGTGTCTGATTTTACAACCAGAGTGCTGATGTTGTAACTATCCAGTTGCGCTTTGTATACCGTCCGAGTGCGGATTTGTAACGATCCGAGTGCGGATTTGTAACGATCCGAGTGCGGATTTGTAACGATCCGAGTGCGGATTTGTAACGATCCGAGTGCGGATTTGTAACGATCCGAGTGCGGATTTGTAACGATCCGAGTGCGGATTTGTACGATCGAGTGCGGATTTGTTAACGATCACGAGTGCGGATTTGTAACGATCCGAGTGCGGATTTGTAACGATCCGAGTGCGGATTGTTGTGTAACGATCCGTGGGATTGTACGATCGAGTGCGGATTTGTACCGATCCGAGTGCGGATTTTGTACCGATCCGAGTGCGGATTTGACGATCCGAGTGCGGATTTGTACACGATCCGAGTGGCGGATTTGTACGATCCGAGTGCGGATTGTAACGATCCGAGTGCGGATTTGTACGATGAGTGCGGGTTGTCAACGATCCGAGTGCGAGTTTGAACGATCCGAGTGCGGATTTGTAACGATCCGAGTGCGGATTTGTAACGATTCGAGTGCGGATTTGTAACAATTCGGGTTGTTTAATACCCAATCCGCAGAGGGATTTTACCCCGCAAATCAGATTTTGCCAGTTCTGCCCATCTCTAACAATGACGTGTCTGTCCACGTGTGAGGAACGGTCCCTTTAACTGTAATACGGGGTCCGAGTTTAGGCCCTGTGTGCACAAAATAAACACAATCCTGAAACAGGAACACAGCAAAACATGCAGGAATTATTGGTTCACTCTGGCAATTAGAAAGTGAGTGAAATGCAGTAAAAGACACTTTACCTAAAAGCATTTACAGAAACACATGTAAGGGGAGATCAGTGATATCCATCAGTACTTGCAAATGGTGTTTGAATGCTTTATTTATGCTTCCTCTGGATTAACCCCGTGCATGCAGCTCCGATTAACCCTCTCATCACCGGAGGAGGCTGCAGTACATTGCAGAACACAGATATTTATCTGAACATATTAAGAGCCAGTGCCGCACGTTCCAGCTTTATCAAGTGCAGTGTTGCAAATGTGTATGTATAAACGTATGTCCTGTATACTTTTATTAATATACCGTGTACACCAGGGGAGGCCAACTCCAGTCCTCAAGAGATACCAACAGGTCAGGTTTTCAGGATGTGCCTGCTTCAGCACAGGCAGTGCAGTCAAAAATTGAGCTACTGATAGAGCCACCTATGCTGAAGCTGGGATATCCTGAAAACCTGACCTGTTGGTGGCTCTTGAGGACTGGAGTTGACCACCCCCGGTGTACACTGTGCTGTACATTACACAAGACAAAGTGTAGGGAAATCGTATCCAAACAGGAAAGAAATGCATGAAATCTTTAGTAAACATTGGGGGGGAGGGGGAGACAGGAAGAGAGGGGGAAGAGGGAGGAGAGAGAGGGATAGAGAGTAGGGGGGAGAGAGAGGGATAGAGAGTAGGGGGGAGAGTGGTAGACATAAGGGTAGGGGGAGAGAGAGAGGGGGGGAGAGAGAGAGAGGGGGGAAGGGAAAGAGAGAGGGGGAAGGGAGAAAGAGGGGGGAAGGGAGAGAGAACGTTACTCTCCTTGTGTTTCAAATCTGCCAAATTGTAACAATTCGATACAATTTGTCATTAGTAATAATTATTTAACAATATTGTTAAATAATTTTTGCAGCCACAAATAATACCAGTTCCAATGAGCTTACAATCTAATGTTGGTGCAATGCCATATCTACTAAGCACTGCTATTCCATATGACAACATCTGGTGCCAGAACAGAAGACATCTTCAGTTGAGTGGGCTGTAAGATGTCTTATCTGCGACGGAAGGAGCAAGGTAAATATGGGATAAAGGGACTTACCCAGGACCATATGCAATGTTCCACTAACCCACTCCTACTCAAAAAATAGCCCGTATGATTCTGTCTACTTCCCCTCAGTAACAAAGGCAACATTGTTCAACCCGGTTCTGTCTGTAAGTTCTGTCCCAGACGTGGTGTCTTGTTATCGCATTACTAATAGTAATCGCATTATTGTATACATATAGGGACATGCCCTAAACTTCTCATAGCCCAAGTAAAATCACAACGAAATGATATTTGGATAAGACTAGGGAATGGCAGTAAATATCCAACACCTGTTACGTCTCCCAAAATCGTACATTCACTGCTGTGCTGTCGCTTCCCAGCGCCGGAGAAGACTTTACTCCCTTTCATTTGAATGGGTATGAAGTTTTCCGCAGTACTGGACGCAGATTCACAACATATTGAATAGGGACTAAAGACCCCCCAGAATCGTAAAAAAAAAAACGTAACTGAAGATGTACTGCGCGGTTTTAAGGAGTGAAACAGTTAAAACTCCAAAATCTAAATAAGGCAAAATAAGCTGAGAGCAGGTGCACATGTGGGACAACTGCTCTTTAAATAACCCCAATTATTTCTCCAGTGTGTACAGTGCTGTGTTTGGGAAACAATACAGTTATACACTGAAGGATTGAAGAAAAAAAAATATCTACTAAATAATGGTGGGGAAAAAGGTTTTTTTTTATATACAGGAAATTGAAAGTAAAGACCCCGCCGTGTGCGTCTGGGGAAACGTACAGGCGGGGTGATAAATGCATGTAACATGTCTAGGACTTCTCAGGCATGTTCCTCTCTACATGCCAAGAAGTGTTCTGCCCCCGTGGAACGAACGGCCACGCTGGGGTAGAGCGGCACAGCACGGCTCCCTAATTACCTGCTTGGCGCCATTAGGTTCTGCAGTGTACCGGAGCTAAGAGATGAAAGACCCCCCCACCCCCTTATGGGGTTGTTGGCTTCAATACGAGATTTAATATAACAGGCTCTAAGTTTCAAAACATATGAGCTGCGGTGAGAGAACCTAGAGCAGGTGCGCCCGGAGCCTGCCTGTGCCAAACATTATTACACCAAAGGTAACAGACACATTTAGGGCCATATTTACTAAGCAGTCTTCTGAATAAGACACTTTCCTGAACATGGAGATACCTTACATCCTATTCAAGTCAATGGGATGCAAGGTATGCCATATATATATAAAATATCTCATAATAACCTAGCTTAACCCTAGCCACTACGCCAATTTTTGGGGTGCTCAAATGGTGCCATTATCAAGGCTAAACCAGACCAGACAGGTTTGGAAAGCTTATGTAGGAAGAAATGAAGAACTCTTCTGCTGGTCCCGACCCATGATCTGCCATGATGCTCCAGACGCGGGGGGGGGACGCTAGTGAAGCCGTGCAATGCTAGTTAGGCCTCGGGCATGGTCAGCGCTTATGCGCTGACCCGTGCTGAGGCGCGCTCCTGCTCGGCAGTGAGCCCCTGCAGCCGTAATGAGAGCCGCAAGCGTGCGGAAGCATATGTCAATTAGCAAAATTTTAAATTCAAGCGCACAAAAGAGCGCAGGGCCGGTCACGAGGGCGAACCAGCTCCGTGACGTCACAGACGCCCCACCCCCCCGACACGCCCCCGGACGGCGCGCGGACCAAGGCAAGGGAAAGCTCCCGCTTTCCCTCAGCCTCCGCACGCCTCAGCACGGCTGCAGTCCTATGGACGCAGCCTTAAGGCTTAGTCCATAGAGACTGAAGCCGTGCGGAGGCGCGCTGAGGCTGAGGGAAAGCGGTGCTTTCCCTGGCCTTAGAGGGCACGCCGTCCGTGGGCATGTCTGGGGGGCGGGCCAGAGACGTCAAAGAATTGGTTCGCCCTCATTGGGCGAACCGCTCACGTGACCGGCCCTGCGCTCCGGCGAGCTCAAAAACTAAAGATTTCTTAAGACACACGCTTCCGCAGGCGTGCGGAAGCGTGCGCAAGCCCCTGCTAAAGCCGCTCTCATTGCGGCTGCAGGGGCTCAGTGCCGAGGCCTAAGATTGGACGTGTGTGCTCGATGAACAGATTCCCGGCACACGTGGGCTACAAGCGCAGAACTCCCATACATTGCAATACAATGACTCCCCACTACCTACGGGCAGACTCTCCCTTCCCGTTCTCGTATTGTTTATCATTTTATTTGCTTCTGTATCGTGCTCATTGAAACAAAAAGTCATTGAATAAACACCATTATTTTAACCCCGTTGTTGCCAGAGGGGCCAGCAATCCGTGTAATTCAGCTTCCGTGGAAAGATTCAATCCTCGTTAACCGTCTGAGAGCCGCAGGGGCCGTGGCGCCAGGTGACGGGAATGGAAGAATCATCTGTCTCTCTGCCGGGCCCCTGGTGTGTCGGATCCAATAACCCGATGGCAACCTCATGAGGCATACAAAGGGTTAACGTGACCATCTTACTTATTTGTATGTTGTGGAAAATGCATACAGTATGCTTTGTGTTTCCCTTGCAAAGCTGGATTTAAGCAGAGCAGCTACTGTACTTATGTGTTTGTCTAATGATGGCATGATACTCACTTTGCAAACACAGAACAGAGCCTGGGGGGCTGAAACAATTACCCAGATAAAGACTGCAGCCCCCTGAAGCATGTGTTTACCCTGGAAGTGTTACAAGTTACAAACACAGTAGAAATACTTCAATTGGTCGTCTGATTTTTAAAAAAATGTTTTTTTTTATAAAAGTTTAATCAGCAACATTTCATTTATTAAATATTTGAGACATGCGAATGAAATTTGCTTTGCATATTTTTCTACGTTTCGTGACACTTGCCCAGAAATGTGTAAACGTGTGACATTGTGTCACCTGCCCCATCAGTTTGCAAAAATGGCAGCACAGTACTGTATATAAGGCCTCGTTATAGTGGATGCTCGCGACGTCACGCTTGCGTTGCGCGCATGCAAAACCTGCACAGCAGGCGGGAGGCGACAGGGAGGCATGGCGGAGGCGTGACCATGATGTCACGAGTGAGGTTCGCCCTCATTGGCTGAACCGCTCACGCTCTTGAGAAACACTTGCGCGGTCGCTCTGCAGCGCTCGCGAACTATGTGGAGCTGCATTAAATGACATTAATTTGTTCCGGCACCACGCGGACACGTGCTGTGAGTATGATCACGGCCTAAGAGGCAGTGGGACCTGAGGCCCATTCGCTTCTGCGCTGGAAATTGACATGTATGTTGGCTTTTACTACTTGGCAAATTCTGTGCACAGGTCATTTTTTGCACACACAAAAATGCCAAGTTTTGCCTAGTTCGTGATTTTTGAAAAAATGTGCACTTCTCTATTAAATATGTCACTGTTCATAGGTCACTTTCATTCTAGGCATGACCGACCCTTTAACAGCTTTAGCAATGGAAGGGCATGAACAGTACATTGTAAAGCAGTGCAACACCTGAAAGATTAAGGGGTGGCTATGCCCGTGGGCCCCTATATATTCCTGTTTGGAGCTGATAATTGATGAACGTCATAGAATTATTGAAGGCTAGAAGTATTCTTCTTAATTCATACGCCACAAGTATGTTTGAGGGTTCCAGATGAGAAGTAATGAGGCCTCCTGGTTCTATATGACACATGTATGTATGGATGTATGCATGCATGTATATAACGCTTTACAATACACGAGACATAATATTCTAACACATAATGGGAATAAGCGGTTCAGACATAAAACAATAGGAAAAGGAGTCACTGAACCCAAAGAGCTTACAATCTAAGTGGTAAGTGGGGAGAACTTACAGAGACAGAACGAGGTTGTTCTGGGGAGTGCGTCTGCAGGGGGCCACAGTCAGTGTATGTGAGATGTATGGTATCAGCCAGCGGAGCACCCATATGCTTTGTAAAAGTGGTGTGTTTTAAGTAAGGTCCTAAAGGTGCAGAGAGAGGGTGGAAGATGGATATTGGGGGGAAGGGCATTCCAGAGGTGTGGGGCAGGGGGCGAGAGGTTTTAGACGGGAGATGGCTTCAAATACAAAAGGGGCAGACAGAAGACATCCTTGAGCAGAATGCAAGAATCGGGCAGGTGGAGACATCGGGGGTCATACGAACTCACCAGGAAGATGGCCCATATCAGGAACCGCTTTAAAATTCTGAGCGGGTGCTTGCGGTATATCAGGATGATCTTCCCAGCCTGGAAAGCAGAACATAAAACACAGAGACTGTCACCGATCCAATTTGTATGCATCAATGTAGCATGTAAAACAAAGCCAGCCCAGGGAGATGTGGGTGTGTTACAGCTTACACTTTGAAAATGTTACTGAGACCTACAACACGCGCTTACAAAATAAATTCTAACATTCAAGTGGAGAGGCTTAGGGAGTGAAGACACTGACTGGCACTGAAGCAGGGGAACCTGGTTCAATTCCCGGTGTCGGCTCCTTGTGACCTTGGGCAAGTCACTTTACCTCCCTGTGCCTCAGGCACCAAAACACACAGATTGCAAAATGTCTCTGTAAAGCGCTACGTAAAACTAGCAGCGCTATACAAGAACATGCTGTTATTATTATCATCATACTGTGAGAAATAACTGCAGGGCTGCAGGTGTCTAAGGCCTCGGCCAGGGTAAACGCTCGCTCTCGAGCGCCGTGACGTCATGCGCGGAAGGGGGGCGTGGCTGTGACATCACGGAGAGGATCTGCGGTGCCTTGACGTCTGGGACCAGCATGTTGGACACGAGATCACTACCGGGTCCAGCCTTGCTCTCGTGGCCAATAGAATCCTGCAACGCCATTGAGAGATGACATCGCAACTTTCTATTGGTGACATCATTCTATTGGTGATCCATTGACCATATTTGTAGTTATTTTATTTTATGTCACACACAGGCACAAGAATGTGCAAATATCTTGAGAACCCCTGAATTAAGGACGGGGGGGGGGGCACAGATCAACTCTACGAGACCCCCTGGTTCAATTACATTTTAAATAATGAATAGACTGCTGTGTTCAATGAAATGGGTGTATATTCCAATGAGCGCCTTCCAGTGTAACAACGCAGCCTTATGAGTTACATTGTATCAATATTCTGCACTCTCAGCTCATCCACTACCACAGGGTGACCAGTGTATTCATCTGGTTTGCAGGAGGTCAAAGAGCTTCACTTTATTATCTTTACAAGCTGCCCACTAATGGCATCTTTACATTCCTCAAGCAAAACACACCGGTATTAACATCCTCCCGGCCAACCATGGTGTGTGGACCGTACATATCAATAACACTCTGCACAACTAGTTTTGTGTTTCCAGTCCCATCGCCAGGCAGTTAACCCCTTCATTGCCATGGGAACTGAAAAGCATTAGCAGCAACCAATAATGTGTTTCCTATAATAATAATGATCATGCTGCAATACAAAGTGGTACTAAGTAACTCTGTCTCAAATGTAATAGCATGCTTGAAAGGTGCTATCTGGAGACGGGCGCATTTTTTAGGCGAGTTTGGATCCGCAGCGGATCGGCCGGTCCCGTTGGTCACCGGAATTCAGCGGATCGATCTGAACAAGGGCGAGGCGCATTTTGCGGATTTAAAAAAAATGATTATTACCATTACTCTCCGCGGATTCGGCAAACCGCGGGCGGATATTCTTCAGCATCTGCCAACGGATCGCTGAATCCGCAGATTGGATTCCATAATGTGTCCACGGATTGTATCCAATGGCGGATTTTGACGATTTCACGCAGATTAAAACCGACCAAATCCGTTCACCTATTTTTACACCGCAAAATGGATTTGGGGGGGGGGGGGGGGGGGGTTCCCCCCTCTCTACTGCTTTCCCACATGGTACCATGAGCTAGGTCTTAAAAAAAAAATAGTTGGGTGGGACTTGCTGCCTTTATCTCTGCTGTATGTCTTTGCTCATATCTTGCACCCTTATCTATTTGGACCTTAGAGAGGGAACGATCATGATAATTATATGATAAGCCCTGTCCATCCCCTAGTGAACGTCTTAGCTCTAAAAACAAATTAAAACAATTAACATTTTCAGACTTCCAAAAAAAATATTCAAAATATTTATACTTGTCCAATTTTTAAAGGCATCAGTCAGCTGCTGTTAATCCATTTACACATACTGCACGGCATCTCTGCCATTAATCTGATGCGGCCCCATGTGAGACCATGCACGCGTAGACAGCAGCGCAGTGCCCTCTCTGGCGGGGTAGGGGTTAAACCCTCTTTGGAAGGTATTGCCAGCCTCCTCCAGACTTGTGAAAGAATTCCTATGAGACACAAGGAGCCCATGGATGGCCAAATACAATTACACTGCTCCTTACAATTTGATAAGGAGCCCACCTCCTTCTCGGCACTAAAAATAGGCTAATAGTCTAATTGAGCAGTTAATGGCTCTACAAAGGAGCATGGGTACACTGTGTCTATATGTATCTTCCCCCAGCCAAGGGGAGAGAAAAAAATCCACTAAAAGCTGTTACCCATTAGGCTGGGAGAATAAGATCAGAGCGTTATTGGATAACCATGTTACACAGCAGCAGAATGAAGATGTAATCAGAGCAGCAATGAAAGACAGGGAGGTGCCCCCTTACTGAACAGCCCCTCTCTCTCTAACTGTACATACAAAGGGGCTAATCATCGGCATGATTGTAATAACCCCTTCAGTGCCAGGGAGGTCGGCAATACATTAAAGTCTGTAATTTTATATTCTTTGATTTGCGTTTTCATCTTTGATGTCTCGTTATGTCCCCGCTCGTCTGCTACCCATAACCGTCTCCTGTGCTTTTCCCATAACCGTCTCCTGTCCTCCCCTTTCACCTCTACTGCTCTCTCTCCTTAAACCTTTTCCCTCACTGCCCCTTTACCTGTTACCTTCTCTCCCCACCTTTAAGTCAAACCTTAAAACTCACCTCCTAAATGAAGCATCCCAATAGCCCGGACATTGGGCTCCTGTCCCACACCCACAGTCGCTCCTACCAACCATCATGGCCGAGCACTGCCATCTACTGCACTTATTCCCTCTCCTGATGTCTCTGTAAGTCTCCCATCATACCATTTAGATTGTAAGCTATCCGGGGCAGGGATTTCCTTTCTTATTGTCTGATCTTATTTCTTGCCCTTCTTGTATTTTAATTTCTAGTGCTGTATTGTAAGGCACTGAGTACATTGTGGGCGCTATATAAATAAAGATATACATATATACATTTAGCATCTGTGATAGAGGTAACATAGTTATACATGTAACCACAGAAGTGGAAACGTGTCCCCTGTGTTCGGGAACTTTGCCAATTTCACCCTTTTTGGCTCTGAGAAAAAGTTCGCTTTTATCCAAAAGTTTGCAACAAGTTCGCTTGACGCTAAAAAGTCAACGGGCATTGCATGTTGGATCCGTTTTGATGACTCTTACTTTTGAAATTTGGTCGATCACTTAAAAAAAGCGAATTCTTAACAGTTTCGATCTCTTTGCTAGAACGTTTTTTTTTCACGTTTATCAAATGTAGACAGATTGGCAAATCTACACATATTGCAAAATAATCTTAAGCAGGGAAGGGGTTAATCAGAAAAGGTTAACAGCTAGTTAAAGAATGGAGCTCATAGGTGGAAACAAAATATCATACAGTATGTATCATTATAATTCCTCTAACTACAGCTAAACACCGCTATACGTTACAACACGAATCCGCTTATAATGCAATTTTTGTATTTATGAAGACTTTACAACACGATTATTGGTATCTTAAATACTTTATTGTACAATGCATACAATTGTACATTATTTCTAACGCGATCCGCTTATAACGCGATGCGATTCTTTGGACCCCAAACACAGCGTTATAAGGGGGTTGAGCTGTATTGATCAAAACAACAATACCCCATATTGCTCCTTGGCTTAAAGTATCACATTGGGGGGGGGGGGGGGGGACAGGACCAAACTATCACTGTCACTGTGATCAAGCTCCTTAGAAACCCCCAATCACCAGAAACTAATTGTTTTACCAATTTGTGTCCTGTGAAAAATGAATGTTTTCCTTTTCTTCAGGTGAATTCAAGCCTGTCGGCTTCTTATTTCTACCTGTTCGAACTAACGACAATAACTTTCTAATTACTTTTACAGCAAACGGGGGAGGGGAAACTCACCTACAGATTTGATGATTCCCAAAAGATAATAAATAAGGTTTGTAGAAATATGCATTTCTATGTACAATTTTTTTTTAACTTTTTATACTTGTTTTGGTGTCAAACACCTACATTTAACCTCTTAAACAGGACGCTGCCATCGCTATGGCCCTCGGAGGGACTGCAGCTTTAATACCAGAACTGTTGTTGGTGCAGCTGGAACAAGGCATTGTAGCCCACAGTCTTAAGGATCCATTGCCCAGGTACCAATCATAATGTTCCCCGTTGGGGCAGCCCGAGTGCTGCTGCTAAGAATTCGGGAGCGTGACTTTTCACTGCTCGGGGGCTGTCAATCAATGTGAGGATGTACCTCTTCACCAAAAAGGGTGGTAGATTCATGGAACAGCCACCCAGCAGATGTGGCAGGAGGGGCTAATACAGTAAAGGAATTCTTGGGATATACATCAGGCCACGTCCATGCTTAGTGCAACTGTGTGTGACGGTACGCGCAGCGCGAGCAAAAGGCTGTGCATCTGAGGCATGCCATAGAATGCATGACCAGGCGCAATTGCCGAGCAGACAAAATGATTGGATTTTGCCGCGCGATGGCTGGGTCACGTGCCGGGTTCAGCCAACGAGGACGAACCGTTCACTTGACGTCATGGGCCTCCCCTCCCCGACACGCCTCCCCTCCTCCAGATCCCCAGGTTACGAAGGATCGCCTCTGCAGTAGGTGCGCCCGACGCCTCCGGCATGCCTGCCCGTTGCGTCTCCTCCTCCAGATCCCCAGGTTACGGAGGATCGCCTCTGCAGTAGTCGTGCGTGACGCCACGCGCTCCATCACGTTTGCGCGCCTAGCATGGCCTCGGCCTAAGGCTATGGAAGAAAGCCAATTATCAAATAGGGTCTGAGGTGTTCCAGCAGATAGGAAAATAGGCAGACGCGGGGGGGAGGGGGGGCACGCGGTTCTTATCTGCCATCAAATTCAAACTCTGTGTAGTCCCGCTCACTCCAACTCTCGCACTCCGAGTAGGTCAGTTTCAAAATGAAAACTAATATAATGTGCACTTGGCACCGAACCCCCAACTGGCTGAACCCCCAATTGGCTGTGGTCTTCCCAGCAAACCCATCCGGCTCATCGATTTCCCTTTAACTTTGTTTGTCTGAAAATACGATGAAATGAAAACAGAATGTGGGCTATTCATCTCTCCTCTGCTCTTTGGAATCAATACCTCCTCATTGTACTTATCTCCTGCTCCTAGTCTGGAAGGAGATGGGATTAAGATCGCTGTCATACTGATTAATAATGAGACATCACGGAGATTCAATCCCCGGGATGCCGGTGCAACCTACAATGCATTTCAATACTGTCCCCCTTCCTCTATTTCTCCTCTGCCAAGATCATAGGAGTGATCATGTATGGAAGAAAGCAGGAGTTAGCCAGGAGGTATGGTGTAGTGGTTGAGGTTCAACCTCCGTTGTACTCACTGTGCCCACATCACTTTATTTCCACGTGCCTTGGCATCCCAACTTCTAATGGTTAATAATACCATAGACATTGTTTTATCCTCTCTCCTTCATAAGACTTCCATACCGAAAAGTGTCCGAAATGTGCTGCTGGGAATGCAACCTAGAGGGGACTGCAGGAATGCCTCTGGGGTGTCATTTCATGGCCCCATATAAATTCAATATACTTATTCATCATCATCAGTTATGCTTGCATTTATTTGCTCTAATTCTATCAATAGGATCTCATTATGGCTTTGGTATGTGGGGTGTTTGGGACAGGGTTCGCCAGGCAGTTGAGTCATTTGCAAATGAATTATTTCACAAATGTAAGATTCCCGCGTGGCTCAAACACGTGAGAGCCACGTAAAGCAAAGTGAAGTCCTGTTTCCTTGTACTGGGATTGACGAGTGACATTTTACACGCTAAAGTAACGGAATCTGCCCTTGGAACCACCCTGCTTTTAAAAAAGGGACGTCTTAGTTAATTCTGGTTTTAAATGGTTTCACTGCCGGGAGGTCCTGCAATGTATTGGTCTGAATGGTTCAAGGTCCCGATATCAGCAAAAAGGGATTTCATCTTCTAATCTAATTGAACAGTTTTGGAAACTACACTGTCTCAGGGCTGCAAAACGAGTGCAAAAAAAAAGCATTACTTCCAAAGAAAGCCCCAAACTCATTGAAATAGTTGGGATTCTTTTTTGGGCAAAACTAGTTCTGACCTTTTTTCAACCAGTATCACCACTATTTTGCAGCTGAAAAATCCCCTTTGACACAAACTGTTCAGTTGACTTGGAAGACAGTGATACTTGTTCTCTGCACTGTTGCAGTTCTAAGTAGGGCTCAGACTTCCATAATCAACGGGTTAATATATTTTATTAGATTGCCGGATCCTCTGCCAGCAGCGAAACGGTTTGTACAGAAAAATAAACATCGAACACAAAGGAACACACATTTCTGAGATTGTGTTGCTGGGAGGAAAGACGAGGCAGTAATAAATAGGAGCTTTGTTTTGCTCCCCCGTGGCTGCAGGTGCTTCTCTGCTGAGTAATAGTGTGTGACACGCTCATGGAAAGGCCTGGAGATATACGAGGGAATGTGGGGGTCTGAGAGCCCCCAGCTGAGCGGAAGCTGTTTGGGTTTCTCTTCTTCTCTTCCCACGGGCCGCGTCCCCTTTGTTTACACTGCCTGCGATGACGAGTGCGTCACTGAGTAGTCCCTGTGCAGTCCCAAGAGCTGACATCACCCGCCAGGTGTCCTCTGGCTCATGGATGGACCATTAGCAGATAATCCTCGCTCGCTCTTGCACTCTTCCTTCTGCAAGGGCTGAGACCCATCACTCAGCACTCAGGAATTAGCAGGGGCTGGTAGGGAGCACAGACGGCTGTTGCTGAAATGTCCTAAAGAGCCTCCATGCTCAGAGTCTTCAGTAGATAAATAGGAGTCGTAGGCTTGGGAATTTCACTTGTGACTTCAAATGACCCACCTGGATTATCACCATGGGAGAGTGGGGCCAGACGAGCTGTGTGTGTGTTACATCTGCTATTCCACTGAGGAGTATAAATAGTAGCTGCAATTGAGTGAAAATACTCACCCATGTAACGTCCCATTTGGAATTCGGCAGCATTTCGATGTAGATTGCAATACCTTTTAGCAGACCAACATTAGACTTCTTCATAGTGCACATGATGACCAGACCTATAAAGTTTAGAAATCTCTGTGTACTATAATTTAATCTACTGTATAAAGAACTCTAATGTCGTCCCGTTGAAATGTATCACAACCCACATCGAATCTGCTGTTCTCCAGGCCCAATAGGGATACAAAAACATAGATTGTAAGCTCATCTGGGCAGGGACTGTCTGTAAAAATCCTATGTACAATGCTGCTTAATGCGCACTATATACTGTAATTGTGAAGAACTTTGAGTCCCAATAAGAGAAAAGCACTATATGAAAAAAAACGTTATTATTACATTCTACAGCTTTAAAAATTGTTTGAACAAAGAATCATACTGTACACAATATGAAACTTGTTTTAATTATAGCTGTGTTTTTCAACCGCTGTTCCTAGGAACCCTTGGGTTCCCCGGGCATCCCTAAAGGGTTCCCTGTAATTTTCAGGTCATTTGAAAATTGTACCAAAAACAGAAGAATTTACAATGCATCTAATCTCAGACGCTCTATTAGAGAAGGTTGGGGTTCCTTACAATGCATCTAATCTCAGACACACTATTAGAGCGGGTTGGGGTTGCTTACAATGCATCTGATCTCAGACACACTATTAGAGTGGGTTGGGGTTCCTTACAATGTATCTGATCTCAGACGCGCTATTAGAGAGGGTTGGGGTTCCTTACAATGCATCTGATCTCAGACGCGCTATTAGAGAGGGTTGGGGTTCCTACATGATCTGATCTCAGAGCCTATTAGAGAGGGTTGGGGTCCTTACAATGCATCTGATCTCAGACGCGCTATTAGAGAGGGTTGGGGTTCCTTACAATGCATCTGATCTCAGATGCTCTATTAGAGAGGGTTGGGGTTCCTTACAATGCATCTGATCTCAGACGCGCTATTAGAGAGGGTTGGGGTTCCTTACAATACAGAGATAGGTACAGCCGGTGCTTCAAGGGTTAATTGTATCCCTATAACATATGATATTCTCCGCAAGGTCCACTCCAATGAGTAATACATTTTTTATATATCAGCAGCCCTTAACAGGGATTAGGGGACTAGTACCTAGTGCTAACAAGCGCACAGCTATAAGTACAGATTATGTCCCATATGTAGCTGACATGAAACGTAAGGAAACAGGAACAACTCACTGTGTCACTTCCATAGTTCTCAGGTGTGGTGTCCAGTCCAGAATGCGGGTTCCAAACGGCGCCCTGAATCCGCCCAATGAGATGAGCAAACAAAAATAGGAGAAAGGCAGAGCACTGCCAAAAATCAGGAGGAGGCCCGCATATAAAAATAAAGTTATTTATTGAATGAACGGATCATAACAGACCCCTCGGGTAGCAACAACGCAATGCACCTATGCGTTTCGAGCAACACGCCCTTTATCAATACATCTTATCTCAGATGCACTATCAGAGAGGGTTGGGGTACCTTACAATGCATCTGGTCTCAGACGCGCTATTAGAGAGGGTTGGGGTTCCTTACAATGCATCTGATCTCAGACGCGCTATTAGAAAGAGTTGGGGATCCTTACAATGCATCTGATCTCAGACGCGCTATTAGAGAGGGTTTGGGTTCCTTACAATGCATCTGTGTAAGGAAGCAGGAGTCACGCCGTGCACGGCGTGCTCCTTACTCACCCGCGGCTCGCAGGGACTCCTTCCCCATGGCGACGAGCTCCGGTCCTCCTATGCGCGCGCGCGCACGTCTACTCTCCTCTTCTGCCCTTGGTTCAGGGCGTGGGTCCGCGCACACAGCTACTGACGCTGCCACAGGGAGGCGCGGCCACACAGGGGCGCACCAACCCTTTAAAGAGACAGTACCCTTTTTCAATGCCACAATACAATTCACCAATACTTCTAGGATTTATAGCTCCTCCTTCAGGAACTCATCTAGACCTATCCCTGTCTCAGCCTGGCCCATTCACACACCCCCACCTTGCTACTCATCTATTGGTTCCTCATACCTACATATACCCTCCAGATTCATTAACTCGTCGGCTGAGCATAGAACCAGTTGTTCTCATCACTCTCTGCCTCCCTAGTTCTGTTTCACAGATTCCCTCATGTACCGGACCGGCTTCTGCTACGTCTTCCTGCACCTCTGGCATCCCGAACTCGGCATACGGCATCACGACTCTCCTCATCTCTGGCATTCCGATTCTGGCTTACGGTAACGACAACGTCTCTCTCTCTAACCCTGGACTTGGCTTCTGCACCCTCTACCATCCGTACCTCTCCTACCCCGATCCCGGAATCCCAGACCACTCTTCAATCAAGACGTGCCCTCGTGGCTGTGGGTGGCGTTATATCCTATCCCACCTCAGCACCGCGGTTCCGTCTCGTTTGTGGTGAGCACATCCTGACAATCTGATCTCAGACGCGCTATTAGAGAGGGTTGGGGTTCCTTACAATGCATCTGGTCTCAGACGCGCTATTAGAGAGGGTTGGGGTTCCTTACAATGCATCTGATCTCAGATCAGAGAGCTATAGGAGGGTTGGGATTCTCGGAATTTCACAATATAATTATAGGATTCCTTAACCACAAAAGGTTGAAAATAACGGAGTTGAATGTTTATGTGGGGCTCTAACCCAGGTGTGCGCAAACATTTTCGTCTGCGCCCCCCCCCCCCGCCTATTCGCCAACGTTTTCCGACGGCACGACATCATGTGATGCTGCATCGCGAGAAGCCTCCGAAGACAAGGTCAGGGACGCGGCGGCCTCGCGCGCTCCCCCCGGCATGTCATTTAAATGCTTTCAGGAAGAGCGCGGGGCCTCTGTAAGTGCTGCACCCCCCACCCCCTGGTTTGCACACCCCTGCACTAAGCCACACCGTATTATTGATTACATTCTGCACTGATTGTATGGTTGCAGTGATCAGGAATAAGTCAAAGGCTTCCCAGTGCAGATGGGGAATTACGTTCATAGGCAGTTATGGAAAAAAAGGATCATTTATTATTTAAATAAAAACTACCAATTCCAGGTCACTAGCTCCTTTATGCCAGAACCCCGCACATGTGCGTTTCAGGAAAGTGGCATGTAAGGTAAAAACATTTCATTACAATGTGTCACTGGCAGCCGAGGGGTTAGATCTAAGACCAGCATGCACTGCACATCCATTGTACTGTAACTACGCGGGATTTATCTAGGTCATATGGAAGACATTGAGTCCCAGGAAACATACATAAAATACCGGCAAAGGTCTTTCTTCCTGACTAGTCAAGCCAGCTCTACGCATAACGAGAACATATGTTATAGAGAAAGGGAGCTGGGCTTATTAAGGCCATCAATTGGGACAAAAGATTTTTTCATGATTATAACCAACAGTCTTCATTGTGCCTTAGAAATGCGCCGACGCTCATACTGCGTTCTAATAACCCATTTGCAAATATATATATATGGAAGGACGTTTATTGGCAATCCACGGGTGTTCATCCTTCTCGCCCTGATGACACACCTCACTGTGAATCATCTTTGCTTTTTAATAAACATTATATTAGATCACGGGGCAGGCAACTCCTGTCCTCAAGGGCAACCAACAGGTCAGGTTTTAAGGATATCCCTGCTTCAGCACAGGTGGGGCAGTAAAGACTGAGCCACTGATTGAGCCGGGATATCCTTAAAATCCTTAAAACCTGGCCTGTTGGTGGCCCTTAACTTCTGTAAGGGCTGCAGTTGGCCACCCCTGTTCTAGGTGAAGGCTTCCCTTCCACGCAGGAGCTGGCTAGGCATCGTGAGCGTGTGAGCGTGTGAGCGAGCTTCAGCACTTCTGATTTGAAGAAAGTGGTAATAAAATATGAGATTCTCTAATATACGGAAGGGTCTGTTTATAGTAAAATATTGCATGCTCTCGTTTTTTCCCCCGTCCTCTCAATCTGTTGCAGAATTCACACGAACCGGAGCTCCGGACTGAACATGTAAGTATAGGATGGAAAGTATGAGAAGAAGTAACAGAGCATTACTAGGAGTATTCAAAATTGAACAAAAAATGTATAAGAGGGAAAGTGCGTTTTCCATAAAAGGATTATTTATTGGTCATAAGACAAAAAATGAGCAATGGTATTGCCCAACCAATGTCCTCATTTGAGCATTATATTATCCAGGATTCGTCTTTAGAGTATTCACACACACGTGTTGCATTATTTTGCCTATTCTGTATGGTCCTTAGCAGCACGCATCTAATTTTTGAAGTGAATAGGAGAGACTGCGTTTAAACATATATAAAACAGATTAACACCAGACCATCATCAAAAACCTAATGGCTGCGTGTTTTATAAGGTAAGATCAAATACAATGTTATCTCACCATATATGATGCCATGTGCACTTACTGTGGATAGAACTCGTTAAGAGATCTTGCTTAGATTTGCTTGTGCATGATTGAACAATAGTACAGTATATCCTGAAGACTCATAATATACACCTTTGGATCCTACTGAATCCCCTTTCTGATTATTGTGGTGTTATATATTATTATATATATATATATATATATTATTAATATATATATCAAACACCCACAAACACAACACACACACACACACAACAATAGCCAATAGGATTACTACATGGCTATATTCTTTTAAACTCCAGTAATAGTGCAGGAATATTTTTATTGTAGAATACTTGTTTCCTTTTCCCTCCACTTACAATCCTCATGTCAATCCTCCAAAATGTTCATTTCCAGGGGATATTGATGATAAATAATTTTTATAGTTCCTATTAAATATTGCTGCCACAGTGAATTCCCCATCACAGCACTGCGACTCGCTGCAACACTTTACCTGTTCAGACCTCACATCTAGCCTAACAAAAGCAGAGAAAACTTATATATTATATAGAGCCCAACAGGACAGGGTTAAGAGATATCCAGCTCAGCACAGGTGGCTCAATCAGGCTCAGGCCTCAAGTCTTCGACTGAGCACTGATTGAGCCCCCCTATGCTGAAGCTGGGATATCTTTAAACCTGATCTGTGGGGGGGGTGTCTTGAGAGCTGGAGTTGAGCCAGCCTGTGTGCTAGGGAATAATTTCTTCTAGTTTTGGTGTTTGGCCTTTGGCCCATGTAAGACACAGTTAACAAACTAGGTCTTACAGGTCTGGCGTGTTCCATTATGCAAACACAAGTATACAGCTCAATGGGGTGAGCGGGGTTCTGAATTTGTAACCAACAAGATATTGGCCGAAGGTGGTTATGAATCGACGAATGGTACATTTAACTGTATCTCTAGAGAAGTATGTCACTGGATGTGACACTTTCACCTTCCAATTGCAATGTGTGCAGTCTCGCCTGTCAGTGAAGGGTTTAAAATTTAGCACAAGGCCACTGCACAAAATGAGGCTTATGGGAGCCACAGGCCCCAGGTTAACGTGGTTGGAGCTCCTGCCCGGGGAACGAACGCCTCAAAACAGATGGAAACGCCTGGCACACTTCACTCGCGCAGTTACCTACCCTCCTCGTCACCCTTTCCTTAATATCTTCTTCCAGGAAATGTGAGACCATTACATTATCGTAACTACGGTTTATCCTGCAGCTCTCTACGCCGGCGGAGAGGATATTCCATCGGGGAGATGGAGGCGGCTTCAGCCGCGTGGCTAGCGTCAGTCCTGATCTAATCCCTATTAAAGGCAGAGCCCGCGCTGAGCGCAATGTTTCCCCATTTATTGTTTTTACTCACGTTAAGATACTCTCTGCTGCCCTTTCCAAAAGCAGTATTTCGTTGCACCTCAAGGCCGCGCTTATAGTCCCGGTGAGACGGACGTCGCATCAAAACAAGTTGATTAATCCATCACGTGGCCTATAGTGGGCACGACTGCAATGGGACGACGGCGTTACACAGCGACCAAATAGCTGAAAACTGGAATTTTATTTTTTCGGCGACGCCACGTGACATCAGGGCTCAGTCAAGGAGAGGTGAACGCTCACGGACACGCCCCCCCCGCCCACCCCTGTCGCTGTCTCTTGTCTATAAGCTGAAATCGCCATTACAACATCGACGGATTACGTCACGCCGTCACGCCGGGACTATAAGCAGCGGCCTAATGCTCCATTCAGAAGTTATGGTTTGAAATATTAAGTGTTACTTCAAACATCGACCTTCGCCCTTGCAGACGCACTTACCAGAACACCTTCCTACAGTCGCTGTACGTTCTTCCTACTTAACAATTAGATTGAAGCTCTCGGGGCAGGGACTCCTAATGTACTTTGTCTGAAGCACTTCTTTCGCTTAGGACTCCAGTGAGTACAGACGCCGACTGGCACTGAGTTTGAAGCAGGGGAACCTGGTTCAATTCCGTGTGTCGGCTCCTTGTGACCTTGGGCCCATCATTTTCCCGTGGGTCAGGCACCAAAAACATAAGATGGTAAGCTCTACGGGGCAGGGTCTGTGTCTGCAAAATGTCTCTGTAAAGCGCCATGTAAAACTAGCAGCGCTATACAAGAACATGCTATTATTTCCCATTATGTATTATTTGTTATTTAATTATTATGTCGGGTGAATTACTGCTGTGAAACGCTATGTACATTAATAGACGCTATATAAATAAAGATATACATAAAAGTGTCCAGGAGGTTAAAAATGAAGCACTTCCCGAACCCTTTGCTGTCTAAAGGTTACCTTGACAATTCAGAAGTTTGAGACAGGACATGCTAGGGCAATATTCCAACACTATATAGGCAAACTCTAGACTTTTTTGGGGGGGCTGGTGGTCTACTGCTTTAGCGTGGTTTATATATTGGTAATCACAGTGAAAGCACTCAGTCATGTAACACTAACATATTTTGTTACTCAAACCAATCTAACGCAATTTTTCTGATTTTGGGGCCTATTCAGGAGGCAGGGCTTTTTAAAATTGGAGAGAGGGAATAAAAGTAGGTTTAATGGAGAGTTTTATTCTCCATATGCAGAAATGGGGAAATCCGCTATTTTAGCATTACTGCATGTGGAGAATGTAAATGAGGAGATGCGCGCAGCTGAAAGGGAAAAAAAAAAATCGGGCCCGGGGCGTGTGGCGCAAGAAGAGAAATCAGTTTTTACACGGAAGTTTCTTACACCACAAGAGGCGACCAGCTCCGTGACGCCCCTGGCTACGCCCCTAAGAACAGTCCACCATGGATATGCAAACGCCCCCGCTTCACGCGGTGACGTCACAGCCTTGGTCCGGCCCCGCGCGGGCTATGACGTATGGCCGGGCCGTACCATCTGATGCTGTTTCAAGTCAGGTCCCTGAACTATAACGCAGTTTTCGGGTAACAGACGAGGTTTTTATTTCCATTAAATCCATTTGCCAAAGCTCCCTTCCCTACGGGGGTCTGGCGTTTCCGTTTCCGAAGATCTGACTAATAATGGTATTATCAGTTCCAATGTTCCGGACTGATTAATATTATATTATTTAATTACACGCTCACTGGTTCCCAATGGCTTCATACCAAGTGCTGCTTTTCGATCCAGCGGTTGACGGATCTTTCGTGGGAACGAAGAGAGTCTTTCTTGCACGAGAACAGTAAAAAAAACCACAGAAAAAAACACATATTCTCTTTGAAACTGACTTCAAGGAACCAACGGGGGCCCAAGCCACGGAGAACACGACGGGGGCCTGCTATGCTGCCAACCCGCTGAGATGTGCCTTTGAAAACCCTCCTTCAGCAGGGACTGGGGTGGTTTTCATTTGGGATCTATATGATATATTAACAAAAAAAGATTCCAGCACAAGCCTCGGCTCAGAGTCTTATAAAGTTTATAGTAAAAGGCGGAATAACTGGATAAAATATAATGCGATTCCCCATTGACAAAATATCTTGGGTTTAAAAATCCCTCACTGTGACTTGCTCCCCCACAATAGTTTTTTGTTTTTCTATTAGAAGCTGTGAGAACCCCCCCACACCCCCCACAAAAAAAAACCCCCAATATCGGAGTTGGCAAAATCTGGAATTTCAAATCACAGGAACCATTCCACGAGCCACGGAATGTTCTGGGGAGACCGTTAGGTAGGGCAATGTTTTCTATCCAAGAATCCTAGAAAAAATGGGTCCCCGGGGCACCCCAACTACAGGGTGTTCTGCAATTTTCGGTCAGTAAATGTCCGAAACAGAAGAATTTACAATGCATTGATCTCAGACGCGCTATTAGAGAGGTTGGGGTTCCTACAAGTATCTGATCTCAGACGCGCTATTAGAGAGGGTTGGGTTCCTTACAATGATCTGATCTCAGACGCCTATTAGAGAGGGTTGGGGTCTTACAATGCATCTGATCTCAGACGCGCTATTAGAGAGGTTGGGGTTCTTACAATGCATCTGATCTCAGACGCGCTATAGGAGGGTTGGGGTTCCTTACAATGCATCGATCTCAGAGCGTTATAGAGGGTTGGGGTCCTACAATGCATCTGATCTCAGACCGCATCGAGAGGTTGGGGTTCTTACATGCATCTGATCTCAGACGCACTATTAGAGAGGGTTGGGTTCCTACAATGCATCTGATCTCAGACGCGCTATTAGAGAGGGTTGGGGTTCCTTACAATGATCTGATCACAGCGCGCTATTAGGAGGGTTGGGGTTCCTTACAATGCATCTGATCTCAGACGCGCTAATCCGCTATTAGAGAGGGTTGGGGATCCTTACAATGCATCTGATCTCAGACGCACTATTAGAGAGGGTTGGGGTTCCTTACAATGTATCTGATCTCAGACGCGCTATTAGAGAGGGTTGGGGTTCCTTACAATGTATCTGATCTCAGACGCGCTATTAGAGAGGGTTGGGGTTCCTTACAATGCATCTGGTCTCAGACGCGCTATTAGAGAGGGTTGGGGTTCCTTACAATGCATCAGATCTCAGACGCGCTATTAGAGAGGGTTGGGGTTCAGCAGAATTTTACAGTATAATTATAGGGTTCCTTAACCAACAAAAGGTTGGTAACCATTGGGCTCAGTGGTGGATTTCACCTTTTGCCGCCCATAGGCTCACTCTGGCAAACTGTAGCCCAGCTTCAGCAAAGGTGGTGAAGTCTTCGACTGAACCACTGATTGAGCCACCTGTGCTGAAGCTGGCCTATCTGAAAAACGTGACCTGTCAGTGGCCCTTGATGTCTGGCGTTGGCCTCCCGTGGGCTTGTCTATAGACACCCCTTCGTAGCTTTAAATTGGAGCCCTGCAATAATTACAGCCCCCTCCTTGTCCCTGCTGCCTGTCCTGTGGCCCTCTCCCCTATAAAAACGAACAAGTAGACAATGACGTCATAGGGCCCCCGGAGTACCAGCCCCCCCAAAAACGTAGCAGCTCCCTCCTGCAGCCCCCTCCGAGTGGCAGCCAAGGAATTCAGAAGTCATCTGGGGAAAGGCGCTTGTGAGATACTCAGCGCCGTTTTACGGTGCGACATGTGGCTTTGCAATACGTGGCTGGCACCAGACGGCGCATGTCTCAGTCTGCATGAAAATGACGACCCCGTGAGTGATGAATTCATCTTTTCGTTTTATTTTTGCCAAACTCTCTAGTAATTGTGAGTGTAATTTTACCCCGTCCTCTTCACAAGGAAACGCTGTGATGTGCCAGGACGGTCGGAAAATTCCTCCCCCTTCATGTCAGACATCTGAGGACCTGTCAGGCTGCGGTTACCTCGTCTGCTTATACATTCTCTCTTATTATTATTATTTTACCCCTCTCCTATTATTAGTTGTCGTTTCCTCCCGCAGGGCACCGTGTCCTGGAGGGAAACCATTGTTCCTGAGCACAAACGAAACAATGTGTACCCTCCTACCGCCTCTGCGTGTTACCGACTTACCACTTAGAGTGTAAGCTCTTCGGGGCAGGGACTCCTTTTCCGAATGTTACTTTTATGTCTGGATTCCCACTATGCGTTATATTATTATGTCCCGTGTGTTACTGCGGTGACGCGCTCTGTATATGGGTGGCGCTAAATAAAGAAATACGTAGCGATCCTTATATTTATTTATTCTGGGCGTCTGCACCCAGGAAATCCACTTCCAATTCTTCCATTTTACACGGTGCACAGATTATAATGAGATGTATCACATGCTGCGTCTCTGTCCCAGCTTGCACCTTGGGGAGAGTCAGTAGGAGGAGTTGGGGGGAGTTACATGGTGCACAGATTATAATGAGATGTATCACATTCTGCGCCTCTGTCCCAGCTTGCACCTTGGGGAGAGTCAGTAGGAGGAGTTGGGGGGAGTTACATGGTGCACAGATTATATTGAGATGTATCACATTCTGCGTCTCTGTCCCAGCTTGCACCTTGGGGAATTCTTTTAAACTCCAGTAAATAGTGCAGGAATATTTTTATTGTAGAATATTTGTTTCCTTTTTCCTCCCACTTACAATCCTCACTGTCAAATCCTCCAAAAATGTTCATTTCCAGGGGAATATTGATGATAAATAATTTTTATAGTTCCTATTAAATATTGCTGCCACAGTGAATTCCCCAATCACAGCACTGCTGGACTCGCTGCAACACTCTTACCTCGTTCAGACCTCACTCTAGCTCCTAACAAAAGCAGAAAACATTATATATTATATAGAGCCCAACAGGACAGGTTTTAAGGATATCCCAGCTTCAGCACAGGTGGCTCAATCAGTGGCTCAGGCCTCAAGTCTTCGACTGAGCCACTGATTGAGCCACCTATGCTGAAGCTGGGATATCTTTAAAACCTGATCTGTGGGGGGGGTGTCTTGAGAGCTGGAGTTGAGCAGCCCCTGTGCTAGGGAATAATTTCTTCTAGTTTCTGGTGTTTGGCCTTTGGCCCATGATACGCACGTTAACAACTGGTCTTACAGGTCTGGCTGTGTCCAATTTATTGCAATACACAAAGTATACAGCTCAATGGGGTGAGACGGGGTTCTGAATTATGTAACCAACATAGATATTGGCTCAGAAGGTGGTTTATGACCGAATGGTTACATTTAACTGTATCTCTAGTACATGTTAGTCACTGGATGTGCATCTTTCACCTTATTGCAATGTGTTGCAGTCTCGCCTGTCAGTGAAGGGTTTTAAAGAGGCTCATTGTACACGGCCTCATAAATTGAGGCTTATGGGAGCCACAGGCCCACAGGTTAACGTGGAGTTGGACGCCTGCCCGGGAACGGCCTCAAAACACAGATGGGAAACGCCTGCAACACTATCACTCGCTGCAGTTACCTACCCTCCTCCGTCACCCTTTCCTTCAATATCTTCTTCCAGGAAATGTGAGACCATTAATTACTGTAACTCACGGTTTTCATGCAGCTCTCTACGCCTGCGGAGAGGATCTTTCCATCGGGGAGATGGAGGCGGCTTCAGCCGCGTGGCTAGCGTCAGTCCCCTGATCTAATCCCCTATTAAAGCAGCAGCCCGCGCTGAGCGCAATGCTTTCCCCATTTTATTGTTTTTACTCACGTTAAGATATCTCTTGCTGCCCTTTCCAAAAGCAGTATTTCGTTGCACCTCTAAGGCCGCGCTTATAGTCCCGGTGACGCGACGTCGCATCAAAACAAGTTGATTTAATCCATCACGTGCGCCTATAGTGGGCACGACTGCAATGGGACGACGGCGTTACACAGCGACCAAAATCGCTGAACACTGGAATTTTATTTTTTCGGCGACCGCCACGTGACATCAGCGGCTCAGTCAAGGAGGGTGAACCGCTCACGGACACGCCCCCGCCCGCCCACCCCTGTCGCTGTCTCTTGTCTATAAGCTGAAATCGCCATTACAACATCGACGGATTACGTCACGCCGTCGCCGGGACTATAAGCGCGGCCTAATGCTCCATTCAGAAGTTATGAGTTTGAAATATTAAGTGTTACTTCATACATCGACCTTCGCCCCTTGCAGACGCACTTACCAGAACACCTTCCTACAGTCGCTGTACGTTCTTCCTACTTACCAATTAGATTGTAAGCTCTTCGGGGCAGGGACTCCTAATGTTACTTTGTCTGAAGCACTTCTTCTGCTTAGGACTCAGTGAGTACAGACGCCGACTGGCACTGAGTTTGAAGCAGGGGAACCTGGTTCAATTCCCGGTGTCGGCTCCTTGTGACCTTGGGCCCATCACTTTTCTCCCTGTGCCTCAGGCACCAAAAACATAGATTGTAAGCTCTACGGGGCAGGGTCTGTGTCTGCAAAATGTCTCTGTAAAGCGCCATGTAAAACTAGCAGCGCTATACAAGAACATGCTATTATTATTCCCATTATGTATTATTTGTTATTTATATTATTATGTCCCGTGAATTACTGCTGTGAAACGCTATGTACATTAATAGCGCTATATAAATAAAGATATACATAAAAGTGTCCAGGAGGTTAAAATGAAGCACTTCCCAGAACCCTTTGCAGTCTAAAGGTTACCTTGACAACTTCAGAAGTTTGAGCAGGACATGCTATGGGGCAATATTCCAACACTATATGAGCTAAACTCATAGACTTTTTTGGGGGGCTGGTGGCTTACTGCTTTAGCTTGGTTTATATATTTGGTATAATCACAGTGAAAGCACTCAGTCATGTAACACTAACATATTTTGTTACTAAACATATATCTAACGCATTTTTCTGATTTTGGGGCCTATTCAGAGAGCAGGGCTTTTTAAAATTGGAGAGGGGAATAAAAAGTAGGTTTAATGGAGAGTTTTATTCTCCATATGCAGAAATGGGCGAAATCCGCTATTTTTAGCATTACTGCATGTGGAGAATTGTAAATGAGGAGATGCGCGCAGCTGAAAGGGAAAAAAAAAAATCGGGCATTTTTTTTTTTTTCCCCTATAGCTGGCGAGCTCCTGCTTCTTGCCAACTTTAGTTGGCGGAGAAAATTGAAGAAAATCGCGCCAAAAACAGCCGCTAGATGGCGAGCGCGCCTTTCTGAATTCGGATATTTTTCAGACTGGCGAGATGTAGTTTCTCGCCAGCCGCGCGGCGAGATTTTCAAATAGAAAAAAAAAAATGGCGCGTTTTTCCTACCTCGCCATTTTCAGCTGTTTTTTGCGCGATTTTCTCCGGAAAATGGCGAGATTTTAAATAGTGCTGCTCTCTGCATGAGGCCCTTAGGACCAAAAAAAGCCCAATGGAAAAAAAAATAAACACAAAAAATTCTATGGAATGTACAAAAACTGACCTAAATAAAACTCTAGCGATAAAGTTGCAGTGATTTGTGCAGCATTGAAAGGAAATTCTTTAAAGCCCCACAAAAAAAAGTATTTTACTCCAATCATTTCTCAGACATTTGAAACCCATTGGATAACGTGCCAGCAATGGGTGTAATTAGGCTGAAAAATATACAGCCAAGGCAACGTGTAGGAAGGGACTTTTTTCCCACCTGCTGGGTGGGGTTGATATAAAAACCATGAGGCGTACCTACCCCTAACATACACATTACCACTATAAGAGCGGCATCTCTAACACAAATCGTACAATCTAAGTAATGCTGAATGTGATCATACAGAAATGCATTTAGTGAATCAATGGAAGTGATTCAAAAGAAAAGAAAAGTGAGCCTTACCGAGGTCATTTGTGAAGGTCACCCGGCTGCAAAAATGGGGCAGAAACCCGCACAATATTTATGTCGAAATATTTTTAAAACCAGAAGAAAAAAATGGGGATTGCGAGCACAGCAAATGAAGGTCTGGCTAAAGGCAGTTGTGCAAATGGGAAAAAGCTTTATAACGGCATAATAGCCAATAAAATTACACGTAGACCGTCCTCTGACGCGTTTCGTCCCGATGGGACTTTATCAAAGAGTCACGCGACGGAGCGGAGGTACATACGCCATACAGGATATCAAGCAGCGGTAAACACTTCCGGAAGTCACAGGTCACGGGACATCGAGAAGCCCACCAGAGACGGGACCGCCGGTTGGAGCCACGGACAAGTTCACCGGTCAGGTTAGATGGCTTTACACCCGTGCGGACATAAGTAGTCCATTGTGTATATTATATGCCGGAACCGCATTGCTGTCTTCATACGTTGGCTTATATTTAAAGGGACAGGGTACCTTGCTCATTTGAGTTATATCACCCATGGAGTACAAGGCTTACCAGGAGGTTTTTTAGAGCACCCAATTAGGGAACCTTCCCTTACCTACCTATTTTTAAAACCAACAGACTTTTCCTGTGCTATAAATCCCTTGCCATGTTTTCTGCGGGCTACTTTAATAAATGACCCCCGATGACTTGTTAACATGAACCCACTTGAGTGTTAATGCGGGGTAGTGGATAAAACACTTTAATGACTCTACTCCAACCCCTGTATATAGCCTAAAGCACTCAGACAATATACAATGTACAATACAGGCATACCCCGCATTAACATACGCAATGGGACCGGAGCATGTATGTAAAGCGGAAATGTACTTAAAGTGAAACACTACTTTCCCCCCACTTATCGATGGATGTACTGTACTGCAATCATCATATACGTGCATAACTGCTGTAAATAAAACATGTGTAACAGGCTCTATAGTCTCCCCGCTTGCGCACAGCTTCGGTGCAGGTAGGGAGCCGGTATTGCTGTTCAGGACGTGCTGACAGGCGCATGCGTGAGCTGCCGTTTGCCTATTGAGCGAGATGTACTTACTCGCGAGTGTACTTAAAGTGAGTGTCCTTAAACCGGGGTATGCCTGTATACTGAGAAGCCATCTTCCTTGTGTCAGAGTTCATCCCCATTCAAATACAGAGAACTAAACGTCTTCTGTAGCAGAAACACCTGTAATGCATTGTGTTTAATGCCATTGTGTTGAATGTGATGTGTTTCATGTCATTGTGTTGAATGTCATTGTGTTTAATGTGTGTAGCTGTAATTGTTGCTTTCCTCTTCTATCCCAAGGCATATTTATAAAAACAACACAACAACCTGTGCTCCTCTCTGTACACTTCTCCGATACAGACAGCGTGTAGATCAATAAATGGATCAGATTAAAAAGAAAAGAAAAATGAAGAACTATTTGTAAGAGCAATTTGGAACACATTACCAGCATTAAAGGATATTATCAAAACAAGCTCAATACAAAAAAAAAAAGACAGCGTTTAACCCCTTCTCTGATGGACAGTACTGCAGCACATTGATTTGCTCTGGCAGTGACAGTGTTAAATGACGGCAGTTTAGCAGCATGTTCCGGGCAGGCGTCACTGCAGGACACACTGTGTCCTCTGTGTAATATAATAGAATTGTGTCAGGTTCTATTTATTTTAAATGCTAAACATGGAATGTTATAAGCACAGTCAGTGTAACGTAATGAGCGAGTGCACATCATGACAGGATGAAAGTGCACGGAGCAGGGACAGATACAATCAATGTTGCATAGATACATATTGGGGCTGTGTATGAGGGCAACGCACGATTTTTAACTGTGAAACTCGCATCGGGGCCCTTATCTCAGCATCTATGTGCTGTGAGTCGGTGAGTCGGTGAGTGTCAGTAATACACGTTGCGCACTTTATAGTCGGGTGTATCCAATTCAACTTCCTTGTCCATCACCCCACTCCCTTTTTTTTTTTACTTAAACTATGGCAGGTGTGAGGTAGTGCCTCCTGCAAATGATCTGAGCATCAAGGGGTTAATTCGCACGTGCACTATGTTTGGTGCAGCTACAAACAGGAAAGTACGAAATCATTTGCTGTGGGTGTCAAAGAAAAGTTGTGATTCAGTAACCCCACGAAGGGATCAGTCTCTCTTGTAGACATTGTTCCACGTCTTAATATATTTATGACATGGAGACATCCCTCATTGGGTTTTTTAAATGCTAGTGACACCCATATTCCTCTTATTCCACGAGCTGTTGTATTTTTATAGAGTGGTGCCCAAAACTGTACTCCATATTCAAGGAGTGGTCTTACTAATAATTTATACAGTGGCATAATTATGCTTTCTTCCTGTCCATCCATTCCCCCTTTTACGCAAGGTAAGATCTTATTTGTCTTTGCAGCTACTGCCTGACATTGGGCACTATTGCTAAGCCTGCTGTCTACAAGCACTCCTAAATCCTTCTGCATCAAGGATTCTCCTAATTTTGAACTGGTGCGAAATGGCTGAATATCACCCATGTATGTATATGTTTATATATAAGACATAATGGAAATAAGCGCTACAGACATAAAAAAAAAATACATTATAAGAAGGAGTCCCTGCCCCGCAGCGCAGCGTCTAAGGCAGCGGTGCGCAAACTGGGGGGCGCGACACCCAGGGGGGGCGCGAGACTGCCGACGGGGGGGCGCGGGGTTTACAGAGGCCCCGCGCGCTTCCCGAAGGCACTTAAATGAAGTGCCGGGGGAGCTGCAGGGCCTCTGTAAACCTAACTTACCGTGGCTCCGGTGGCTTCCTCCCTGCGTCGCCATGGCAACGCGGTGTCAAAATGACGCTACGAGGTCATGTGACGTCACGTTGCTATGACAAGGTGACGTCATTACGCCGGAGCGCGGGTAAGTTGGGGTTGGGTGGGGCGCGGGAGTGAGGGGACAGCCGGCAGGGGGGCGCAGGGAAAAAAGTTTGCGCCCCCCTGATCTAAGGGGTAAGTAGGGAGAAGTTACAGAAACAGTAAGAGGGTGTTATGGTGAATGCATATGACAAGTAAGTGTAGCCCCACTCTGGGGATTACTAAGTAATGTAAGAGGTTAACAGCCGTAGTGGGTTAACCAGGTGGGATCCCTCCGGCATTGCCCCTCTCCATCATGTGATGTACAAAGACAATGCAAAATGGATAGCCACTGCCCAGTATGTCTTGTGACCAGTGATGTCATAGGGAGGAAGGATATAGATAGCTCCACCCAATGCTCTAGAAGTAGGTTCCTCGGATTGCTGCAGAGGGCCTCACTGTGAGTCCTGTAAAAGAAGTTTGCGTGTATAAATTATTGTATTAAAAAAGTGTCCTGGCCCTAATTATTGTTTTCAGTTAAGGAATGTGCCCTATTTAGTGAACACCTATAGTAATGGCCATGATTGTTCTCATGAGGGGAGAGGAGTGAGCGTGCGCTTAATAGGAGTTCTCAGAGTAGTAGATATGGAGCATAATTGGATCGGCCCCACCGAAAGGTCCTAAGTAAACTCTTGATCCAGTATACATGGAGGAAGTATGCAGTACACAGTAAGGGGACACTGATCCCACAAAGCACAGTGTATTACACATAGGGGCCCACTTGAGATGGGACATTATTGACGCTATGCTGGAGATTGGCAATCTAAGGCTGCGCGTATAGTGCCAGCGATGCGACATCGCCCGAAAACAAATGCAGTGTCGCCGCCACGTGCACGTATAGTAAGCGCGACGGCAACATTGAAGCCGGGAATATTTGATTTTTCAGGGGCTGTCGCCTCATGTGACAGCCCCTGCACCAATCAATGGCCTGGTCGGACGCCGACGGAAAGCGAAATACAACTTTCGGTAGCGGCGACGGGTGACGCCACGCGTCGCATCGCTGTCGCGGGCACTGTACGCGCGGCCTAACCAAATACTAAGGGAAACAAGTATAAGTACTTCCCCTGCGTCGGAGTGAGAGCTAGCAGGAGGAGAAACACAGAGTAACTTTATGAATGGCCGCCAGTTAATATGTCTGACGGTAAGTATGTTTTTGTATGGCGAGTCTTATAAACGGATGTGAATAAAGCTCTTCTCTGTACTATAAAAGTTCCTGACGCCCATCCTTATTCTATCTGCATATCCACGCCCAGCTCGCACCCACCCAGCACGCTGCAAACGTACGAGAGACTGAGCATTGCCATGTATATACAGTATATCCAACTCTATATAAACTCCTTTAGAGCCGGGCAGGGAGGGTTACATATAAGGCTGCGTCCATGGTATGGCAGACCGCATGGACGCGTCCGCGCACTGAGCGAACAGACTGCCTTAAGTCAGTGTTTGTGTCTAAGCGGCATGCGGGCACGCGGGAGGGGGCGCGCATTGTGCAAGAAATCAGTTGAAACTGATTTCTTGGCGCGACAGGTCGGTCACGTGAGCGGTTCGCCCGATGAGGGCAAACCAGCTCCATGACATCACTGGAACGCCCCTAGAAACGCTCATGGACAGCGCACGTACCATGGCCAGGGAAAGCACCCGCGCGCCTCCGCACGGCTGAAATTACCATGGACGCAGCCTAATACTAGCCACGGGAATAATATTTTGGAGTTATTCAAATGCTTCTTTAAAGAAGTGTTGTTTAAGATAGGCCTTAAATCAGCAGTCCGAGCTGCCGTTCCACCCCCTCCCCCCCCCCCCCCCCCCCATTTAATATGTGCATCAATACAATCCACACAATAAGTAATTAACTAAGTTGCAGATTGGTCCATTCTCCTTTGAACGATCGGTGAAGATTTGGCTCGGGGGTTCACTAAATGGCTGTCAGTTCAGTAGAAAAGGACCAAAGTTCTGTGGGGACGATCATGTGATCAGGCAGTCACTGGATACAATTGGTGCACTGCTAGAAAGGGGGCAGTGCTCAAAAAGGGGTGTGCCAAAGCCTGGTTCAGAACAGGAAGGGGATGTGACTTTGTAAATGGTTGCTATAGAAACACAAAATGCTAGTTACATTATAATACATTCAATCATTCACAGTGGTTTTTTTGTTTGTTTTTTTTTAATACAAGTATTTTCTCATAGTACAGAGCTGATTTATTAAAAAGAAAAACACGTAGGTTCTTGCTTGGTCTGCAGCTTTAAAGGGGGAGAGAGGTGTGGGGAATATTCCACAATAAGGAAGGAATTGTGCACGGACCTCAATGTTAAGGTTATTAGGATTTACGAGGACATATCTTTGAGAATGTTTACAGCAGTAATCATTATTTTTATGGCCCTGAAAATGTTATTTTGTGCTGATGAGGAGCACACTCCCGTCTGTTAGTTCTTCTAATACCATTTAACCCCTTTGGCAATCTAGGGGTTTTGTCACAAATGACAAAAAGCAAATAAGGGTGGGGAGCCATGAAGGGGGTCCTCATCATGTAGTAACGCAGGAGGGAGGGGGAGTAGGGGGTATGGTGCCTTTTATTGGACCAACAAGTAGTTGATATGTTACAAGCTTTCCCACCTCTCAGGCAGAGACACGCCCGATGAAGGACCCCGAGGGGTTGGAAAGCCTGTAACATATCAATTACTTGTTGTTCAATAAAATGTACCGTACCCCCTCCTCCCTCTCCCTACTTTGTTACAACACAGATAACAAAAGGGCAGTCTGTAACCTACTTCCACCATGGTGTAGGGACAGCGGACGGCTAATTGAATTCTCCCCCGATAGGCGTTAGACGTGATCGGTATCCTGCTGCCTGCGCAGTTCGGGGTTTTATGGCGTTCGCTTTCCAAGACGATCTTGATTTACAAAATGCAATTTTTGTTTACAGTGCAGAAGAAGAGTTGGAATATCTGAGTCCTTAAACCTTGCGTACAGACACAAGGAGAAAGACAGCACGACAGCGTGGCTCCCAGCTACGTATGTATGTCTTTATTTATATAGCGCCATTAATGTACACAGCGCGTCACAGCAGTAATACACGGGACAATCATATAAATAAAAGATAATACAAATAACACATCATGGGAAGAAGCGCTTCAAGTATAAAAGTAACATTTGGGAAAAGGAGTCTCTGCTCCGAAGAGCTTACAATCTAATTAGTAAGTAGGAAGAACATACAGAGACAGTAGGAAGGTGTTCTGGTAAGTGCGTCTGCAAGGGGCCACGGTCTATGAATGAGGTGTATAGTATCAGCCACGGAGCTACTCCTATGCTTCAATAAGGAGGTGGGTCTTAAAGGTGGATAGAGAGGGTGCTAGTCGGGTATTGAGGGGAAGGGCATTCCAGAGGTGTGGGGCAGTCAGTGAGAAAGGATTTAAGGCTGGAGAGGGCTTTAGATACTAACATTCAGACCTAAGCAGGGAAGGGTTAATAAAGCCCTGTCAGCACTAAATTAATTGGTCTAGTGATAAAGACACTGGGGTCAATGTGCCACAATCCCAGAAAGTGTCTGAATTAACAGCTTGTGCCTGCATCCTATGCAAGAAAAACTGGTAATGAAGAATAACTGAGTGCAGATGGGGGGGTTTACACCAGGCTCAATGTGAATGGGAAATGAAATGAGTGACTCACTGTTTGATGCATTGTTTTATAATTAGTGTGCCCCGTAACTTCTCCTTCACCCCAACCTACCACCCCTCCCCAAATCAAAAGCTGCCCCCCAGACAGAGCCACAGAGAAGAACAAGGATTCTTAAAGAAGCCGGATACAAAATAATTAGCATCCCTGCATAGATTTGCAAGTAAGTAAGTAAACAGCCCAAAACAGGGGTGGTCAACTCCAGTCCTCAAAGGCCCCCAACAGGTCAGGTTTTCAGGATATCCCAGCTTCTGCACAGGTGGCTCAAAGACTAAGGCCTTGCCCCCGCTGCCTGCTACAGCGTCCGCTGTGGCGGACGCTGCGCTCACGAGAGCCCTCCCCGCAACGGCGCCGGGCCCGCTGCGAGGGGGGGCCGCAGCGCTCGCGCGAGAGCTACTCCTGCTCTCAATAGAATTGAGAGCAGGAACTCGCGTCGAGCGGCTAGGCACGCCCCCCGGCGGTTCAGCCAATGAGGGCGAACCTGCCGGGTGACGTCATGGCCACGCCCCCGTCACTCCTCCGCCACGCCCCCCCCCCCCCCGGTCTCTGCTCCTGCAGTGAGCTGCAGACCGGGGAATCGCCGGAACGCGCAGCCAAAAGCGCGGCCGCGCATTACAGCGCCGTGACCGGGGCCTTAGCCTAAGCCACCTGTGCTGAAGCAGAAACTGATTGAGCCACCTGAGCTGAAGCAGGGATATCCTGAAACCCTGACCTGTTGGTGGCCCTTGAGAACTGGAGTTGGCCGCCCCTGATCTAAAGTATTAGGACACTCTTTGGATTGTGAGCTTCTGCGCACCCGGGCACCCTTACCTACTATATCCCTCTGCAAGTATTGTACTGCGCTGCAGCAATACTACAAATAATAAGGGTCGGTCCGCCACGCAGTGGTAGAGAATAAGCCCCTTGGAGAACGATGCCTTCTGAACTGAAAGTGTCAAATGTAACACTATTAATGCATCTGAATAGGCCATCAGATTAGGCGGTGACGTATTGTGTGGCTCACCTGGGAAGCAGACGCTAATAAAAACGGACAGAAACCCTTCCAAGAACACAGAAATGTCCCCAATTACTTTTCCCTTCAGGCGTAACATACAAACGTGTGTTTTATTTTTTTTTCCTCTGCTTGTTCCTGACAGAAATCATCTGTTTAAGAGATTAAGTCTGCAGACATCCTTTGGGAATAAATATATATTTCTGTTTTGTTTGGGTTTCGGTTTTTTTTTGTGCAAAATCCACATTTTTCAGGATTAAAAGCTTTGGGGCCTACTACCCCAGAAACTATTTTATTGTCTGTAACCGCTAATAAAAAATATAACCCCTAAACTGCTGGATATAATTTAGTAGGAATCTTTAGTGGCAATATAGCAAGCGCCTAAACTGCATTTAGATACGTGGAATGCTTTTTTTTCTTCTTTTGCACCTGCATTACATGTAAGGAACTTGTTAGCCTGGAAGATTGAAGCCACCGCAGGCCTGACAGAGCGAGGAGAAAGGAATACAAGGAAGAAGAGGCACATAATGTCATACATTCATGCACCTCCTTACATCTCAGCCCTAATTTCTCGCTATACACCTGCCTGACTCTTGCGTTCTGCTCAAGGATGTCTTCTGTCTACCCCCTTTGTATCTAAAGCCCTCTCCTGCCTGAGACCTCTCTCACTCACTGCCCTGCACCTCTGGAATGCCCTTACCCTCAATACCCGACTAGCACCCTCTCTATCCACCTTTAAGACCTACTGTATCTAATAACCCACCTCTGTAACGCAGCATATGGGTGCTCCACTGGCTGATTCTATACATCTCACATACACAGACCTTGGCCTCTTGCAGACGCCTTTACCAGAGCGCCCACCTACTGTCTCTGTAAGTTCTCCCCACTTACACTTAGATTGTAAGCTCTGCGGGGCAGGGAGTCCCTTTCTTATTGTTACTGTCATGTCTGAAGAAAGAAAGTGTGGGTTTACAGCACTAATGCTAAAAAATATATAATATTAGTATATATTATACTAATGTGATTACAAAAACCTTAAATATAAAGGACTAGGCTGCCTGGAAAAAATGACCGGTACAGATCAAAAAATACTAAACAAAAATAACATATAACCCGGGTACGGATTGGTTATCAAGGACTGGACATTTGTTTGGTCAGAGTTCACCACTGGTGATTTATGGGTTTTATATTAATATAGGCTCCGGTTATATGTTATTTTTGTCATGTCTGAAGCTTTTATTTCCAGTGTGTTATATTATTATGTCCCATGTATTACTGCTGTGACGCGCTGTGTACACAAATGGTGCTTTATAAATACAGATATACATACATCCCAAAACAATAAGTGCATCAGGACAGCTAGCTGAGAATACCAAATCCTTCCATAACCCACTCCTCACATCACAAGTTAATGTGCAGAAGGGAACAGATACACAGCTTAATACACTAATGTTTATGGATCCAGGGATTTATTAAACTGCGATAGTGACCCGATCTGCACTATTGCAGTTTAATGAATACACCTCCCCCAGTGTTGTATTTATTTATAAAATGTTTTACCAGGAAGTAATACATTGAGTTACCTCTCGTTTTCAGGTATGTCCTGAGCCCAGAGTTATGATGACAATACATGGTTACATTAAATGAACAGAGGTTATACATTATATTTAAAGACATTGCATGGACAGATAGAGATAATATATGTTTATGGGTGTATGTAACAGTTACAGATCAGATTCAACTATGCTCTACCATATACTACTGTATGTCCTCATAGTCTATAATTGGCATTAGCATCTGCTGTACAATGCGCTTTGTGACCAGCGGGCTTAGGGAGGATTTGTTCCTATAAAGTACACCTAGCTTGGCGTAGGTTTTGGGTGTCAGAGTATCAATATACAACCCAAATCTTACTATATATTTGTGAAAGTGTTCTATGTGTCCGTGTCTGTATGTGTCTCCATGTGTCCCTCCCCGTGTCCCTAGCGGCAATCTCATTGGACCTTGTGCCAGGCCAATGAGATTGCTCCCTTGGCCCGCCCGCCCCGCACACCTCTCATTGGCCTGAGGCGGAGTGACGGGCCAACACACACACACACACACACACCGACACACACACTGACACACACACACACACACACACAGTCGCCCACACCACGTGCGCCGCCCTGCCCCGGCTCCCAGACTGAGGGGGAAGCGCGGCCCTCCTGCCCCTGCCGCCAACTTCAGGCTCCTCCCCCTTGCTCTCAACCGGCTCCCGGAAAGACAGAGGGGAAGCGAGGCGCTACCTCACCGCCGCACCCTTACCTCTCCGCAACATCCCCACCACGTGCGCCGCCACCCTGCACCGGCTCACGGACGGAGGGTAAGCGCGGCCCTCCTACCCCAGCCGCCAACGCTCCCTTACCCCCCCGACACACACACACACACACACTGACACACACACACTGACACACACACTGACACACACACACACTGACACACACACACTCACACTGACACTCACACTGACACACACACACACACTGACACACACACTCACACTGACACACATACACACACACACACTGACACACACACACACACACTGACACACACACACACACACACACACTGACGCACGCGCACACACTGACTGCCGCACGCACACACTGACTGACGCGCACGCACACACTGACTGACTGAGGCACGCACACACTGACTGTGTGTGCGGCAGTCAGTCTGTGTGTGTGTGTTTGTGTTTCTGCGTCAGACTCACTGACGCGCACGCACACATACTGACTGACGCACACACAATGACTGACGCACACACACTGCATGAAGCTGTAAAGGGGGACAACCAGAGCTGTAAAGGAGGGAGGGGGGGGAACTGGATTGATGTGAATGGGGGACAAACAGAGAGAGGGGGGAGGGGTGAGGAGAGAGAGAGGAGCGGGAACATTACATTCCGGGCAACGCCGGGTCTCTCAGCTAGTGTTAAATAGAAGTCAAACCATATGCCCAGATATTTAAAACTAGTGACAGGGGCTAGGATGGTGTTAGAGTTGGTTCTGATCTGTAGTTCTGTCGTTGGTAGCTTTAGAAATTTTGCTTTGGTCCAAATACCATTGTTACGGTTTTGTCAGTGTTTAAAAACAGTTTGTTGCCTCAAAGGCAACCTCCCTAAAGCTAACCTCAAACACCGCCTCTGGACATGCATAAAAATTAACGAGTTCTGGACACAGGTCCTACAACATATTAAAGAAGTTACGAAAATTAGCTGGGTAAGACACCCCCTCCCCATGATATTTGCCAATACTGAACCTTGGACAATTAAGATCAACCAAAATAGGTGGGGGCGATTCTCCCAACCGAGATGATTCTCCTGGTAGCCAGAAAAGCCATTATGATCAAATGGTTAGATTCACAAGCACCAAACATAGAGCTTATAAAATCCCTCTTGGTCAAACTGATCACGATAGACAGAATATCTACCGAACAAGTAGGAAATAACCAGTATGACAAATTTGATCGAAAATGGGAGATGATTATAAACTCTCTTCCCCAGCTAGAACAGAATAAATTCAGATGACATCCAAGATAAGATGTAAACTAAACCGGACGGAAAACCGGATAAAGGAAATAGAAAATAAGGAGAACGTCCTGCATCCCAACATAACATAACAACATGACAGAACAGAGTAAAAACAAAGACCCTAGTCTAAACAAATATGATAACTAAAAGAAAGAACGGGAGTCACAAGCAAGCTACGATACAAGGTTTTGAGTTAAATGGTCGAGATATTAAATCAAAACCAGTTATAAGTTCGAAAAAAGAAAAAAAATGGGTATCGCAAACATGTATTGATCTATGTAACAGTATACGATAACCTATGTACATGTAAATACAACATGCTACAATGTAATATCTTGAAATGTATCTGTAAACACCCTATTGAAAAGATACTTTAAAAAAAAAAAAACAGTTTGTTTTGGGAAATCCATTTTTCTCAAGTCTTGAAAAATGAGATTGAAGTACGAGTCCAAGGTCAGAGAGGCCAGGGATGTGTGCATAGAAGATTGTGTCATTCGCATGTAGCCATGCTATCTATGGCTACTAGTCTGCAGTAAGCCCTGGTACAATCAGGCTGCCAGTAGTCAATATGGGGTTTTCCCACTCCTTGGTGCTGCCCTTGAGTGACAGCGGGAGGCGGTGACATCAGGCCTGAGCATGTCCAATCATGGGACAGACCTGGTGCCCTCCTCCTGGCTATACTTAAGGGCAGTGCCGCCCCAAATTCAGTAGTGCCTCTACCCCCTTGAGAGAGGCAGGTCACACAACCAGGAGCCTGATATTGGGCCTTCTTTGGCCCTCTTCCCTCTTCGCCTCTGCTAGAGGGACAGGGAAGAGCTGGGACTGCTGCGGGTGCCCTTGGCCTGTGGTGAAAGTCCAGGGACCATCCTTCAGTGGTAGCTGCGAGTGACTGTTTGGGCAGAACCTGCCGTGTACTGTGCTGCACAGAGAGAGACAATAAACTGTTCCTGTTTGCATATACCTCCTGCCTGGTGTGTGATCTTAGGCTAAGGCCCCGCTCCCAGAGTCAGCGCACCCGCGCTGCATACAGGCGGCGCGCTGACATAGACCGCGATATGCGGTCTGTAGGGAGCGGGAGGTGGGCGGGAGTGGGAGGCTTGACAGGGATGGGGGGCGTGGCTTGAGCGGAGGGACCCGCTACTCTCCCCCCCCCTCCCTCCACGGCTCGGGCTGGAGCTGCTGATTTTTAAGGTAAGTAAGCAACACAAGGTAAGTAAGCAACACACACACGCAGGCACTCATACACACACACACGCGCACACACAGACAGACAGAGGCAGGCACTCACGCACTCAGGCACACACATACACACACGCAGACAGGCACGCACGCACTCAGACACACACAGAGGCAGGCACTCACGCACTCAGACACACAGACAGGCACTCACGCACTCAGGCACACTCATACACACACAGAGACAGGCACGTACGCACTCAGACACACACAGAGGCAGGCACACACGCACTCAGACACACAGGCACTCACGCACTCAGGCACACTCATACACTCCTCCCCGCTCCCCGAAGCCTCTCCTCCTCCCGAAGCCTCCCCTCCCCATTGGCTCACAGCCACACCACGTGACGCGTCAACGCTAGGAAACACCATTCTCTTGTGTCTCATAGCGGCTGACGCGCCACAGCGTGTAGTGCGTTGTGCCGCCAGGGGGGACCGGGACCGGCTCGGTGGGGATTCCCCTGCTGGTGGGGAACTCGCGTGTGGCCGCCCGCGCCAACGAGCGCAGCGGGACCGAGGCCTTACAGGGGGGAGAGGTAATAGTTCTACCGTGGGAGATCACCTTCAGTTCCTGGAGTCTACGGCAGATGGAGGCGCTGCACTGCTAATGAATATGTAGGGTATGAACCCCAGAAGGCTGTTCCTGTGTCCCCACTACCACCGGCGGACGCCTCAGCCCTTCTGTTACTAGCAGGTATCAAGCACCACACATTTAGTAATGGCCAAATCTCCCACCGGGTGGGGCAAACACCGTTACAGGCATACATTTGCATTTAAGCTCCCTTACCAGCTGTAGGAAGATCGTTAATGAAGACTGAAAAGAGTAGAGCCCCAGAACAGAGCGTTGCGGGATCCCATATGTGACATCCAATGGGTTGGAGTTAGATCCCAAGATAGACACATATTGGGATCTACTGGAGTGAAACCAGTTTAAAGTGGGTTCCTCTATTCCAGAGCACTGGAGCTTGCTTAACAATATAACATGATCAACAGTATCAAAAGCCTATGCAAAATCTAGGACTATTGCACCAGTAAGATGTCCCTGTTCCATTCCACACCGGATCTCATTGCAAACTTTTAAGAGGGTACTGTAGTTACCATGCAGTGTTTAGGGTGAAAGTCAGATTGGATATAGGGAGGTAAAGGGTGCTCCAATAGTCCTGGAATTTTCATGTAAATTCATCAATGATATGAAAACAGTGGTAACAGTGAAAGTCAGATTGGAGTTGACAAGGAAATTTGTCGGTATAGTAATCGCTTAATTAGGAGTGGACACATTTTTACATTCAGAGAGGAAATTGTGCCAAGACAATGAGTGATATCAGCCAGGGATTGTAGGGGGGCGGTAGATGCCAGCAATAAGAATCGGCTTAGAGAAGGGGGCACATTTTACCAACTAGCATTTCAAAAGAGGATAGGCTTGGGGGGCAATTTAGCAGTGTAAATTGTAAGGAGTCTTCAATATAAACAACACCCCTCCTCCTCTCTTTGATATATCTTTCCTAGAAATAGAGTATCCTTGAACAGAGATAGATGCATGAAGGGTTTTATGAGTTAGCCATGTTTCTGTGAGAATGATGGCTTTAGGCTTATGCAGAAGGCACCATGCCCTTAGTTCATCCAGTTTGGGCAGCAGGCTTCTAATATTTATATGGGCGACAGATACCCCTATCAGGGGTATGGGACAGAAGTGAAAAGGGGAGGACTGGTTTGAGTTCAATATCCCCTGCTAAAAACAGTAACAGTATCCCTGAATACAGATTTGAGTAACTGTTTGCCGATGTAAAGTTGCGATGTTTGCCATTAGAATGGGAGATGGTTGGTGGTTGGCGTGCTGGTTTTCAGAGCTCTCCACCAACATTCAGTAGATAATGCCAGGCTTCTTTGTAGTCCCAGGGTGTATGATTACAGTGGGTGTGGGCCCGGTTGTAGTGGATAGAGCGTAACATTTACATGAGGCTGCAGGAAGGAACAGAATTGAGGAAAGTAGCACGTTCCTTATCAGAAACAGAGGTAGCTTTCCATGAAGTGTGTCCAGTTGGCGTGTGCAGATGTGTGCCTGCTGCGTGTGGGATGGGAGATGAAGGTGTGATAAGTGTGTGCAGACAAGCGTTCAGCGCAGGTGGCTCAATCAGTCCCTGCTTCAGCACAGGTGGTTCAATCAGTCCCTGCTTCAGCACAGTCGAAGACTGAGCCTCTGATCGAGCCACCTGTGCTGAAGCTGGGATATCCTGAAAACCTGTCCGGTTGGGGAGGCTTGAGGACTGGAGTTGAGCCCCACTGAGTTAAGCAATGTCAGGATTGCAAACTTTGGGAAGCACGGTTTTAACTCCTTCCAACCTAGAGTGTCCTAGACACGTTACAAGGAAGGTCAGGGACGGTATAGATATACAGAGTGGGAGATAGAGAATGTGGCAAAGAAAAGGGGGGGTCAGACAATGACCGCTAAAGAGAGGGGGATGAAAGGGTGACGGTCACAAACAATGGCAGTCTTCCTGCAGCAATAACCATAACATAGCTCACTTTGTGAAATCCTCATTCTATTACAAGGGATTTTGGGGGACCCGACCCCGAGTCATGTTCCTTTGCTCACCGAATACAAAACAAATACTTTGTGGAGGGGCCCAGTGAGCCTCTTATTAAACATTAACCTCCCTGTCCGCGGCAGACTATTTCCGGGGCGCGCTCTGTCCGGAGGTCGCTCCTCATTCTCCGGCATCACATTGCGGCTCGGGTTAATTCTTCTTGGCCGTTGACGGGTGGCTGGGATTTGCCGGAGCGCTGGTTCCCTTGGAGAGAGTGTTTGCTGTCGCTGTTCTAACACAAGGCTAATAAAACACATTTCGCACTTGCACGCACAGAGCTGTGACACAGAGCTCGCGGAACGAGAGGTGAGCAGTGTGGTTTACCCAAATCCTGCGCGCTGCTAATACCTTCACTGCCAGAGGCCTCCAGGGTGGTGTTTGAAAATCAACAGCAGTATGTCAGGTCACAAGGGAAGGTGGCCCCCAAAATTGTGACCTCTAATGTTAGCTTCTATAGCAGGGGTGGGCAACCCCAGTCCTCAAGAGCCACCAACAGGTCAGGTTTTCAGGTTATCCCTGCTTCAGCACAGGTGGCTCAGTCTTCGACTTCCACTGAAGCAGGAACTGATTGAGCCACCTGTGCTGAAGCTGGGATATCCTGAAAACCTACCCTGTTGGTGGCTCTTGAGGCCTGGAGGCAACAACCCCTGTTATAACATTTGCTACTTTAACCCTTTAACAGAAGAGGTGCCTAGGCCTCATTACCAGGTGAGTGTCCCAATACCTTACCTGCAGTCCCCAAAAAGCCATTACCGCAGAGTTGATGGTGCCCAAGACGCCCTCTGGGTCGAAAGGCTGTGTTGTTTTATACAGCTCCTAAAACAAAGGAGAGAATAGCATTTGTAGTAACCCCATGTCATGAGATGCGGTGAGGGGGTACGGGGAGATTTCCTGGGTGGGATTCGGTGTCGGTGGAAACCCTTGCACTGGAAATTAACCTTCTACTTTGCATTACACATGAGCTCTAACGCCTCCATTGACATGTATGTCAATTAACCTGGCAACTACAGTATCTCTATGTCGAATCCAGTTGGGTATTTTAGCATACAGGCTACAGTGTTTTTATCGTCGCCCGAAATATAGGGTAATATACTGCAGCCTTGTGCATGTGTATAGAATAGAGGGAGAACTCTGTCTATGTGTGTGTATGTGACTCCTAGTGATACCTGTCTGACTGCATTTAAGACAGAAGGGGGGACTCTACTCCTGACTGTCACACTACACATGGTTGAGTACCACTCATATAGGAACTATGAGGCTAATAAGCCTTAGCAACCATTGACACTGGATACTTCTCAAGTGTGTTTGTCCAGTGCTTTGGGTACAGATCATCTACCTTATTTTGTAGTTACTAGGATTTCTGAGTCATTTCAACACCTATAATATACACATATTTATTCCTGGATATACCTATATACTACATGGTATTATGTATGTGTCAACTAAACACTAGAATGTATGTACAAGTATAACGATATGTAGCGCTATTTAGGTTTTAACTAGCTTGTTTCACTATTTTCAGCAATAAAATGTTATTATTTTTGTATTATTAGCATTATAGGTGAGGGCATCAATAGGGTATCTTTCTCCGTCCACAAACTATCTCTAGGTCAACAGTGTTGCAATGATCCAGGTTAGTGTGTATGCATGCTCTATTCTGCAAGCGTTGCTCACGGACCAGGAAGATGTGAGAATACAGAACCGAAATGTATTATCATACTGTCTCTGCTAAAGGGAATAAGAAGCTTGAAAATCCTGTACTTGTGGTTGTTTCGTTTGATGCAAAGGGAATTAAAATCCCCCGCAACCCTAATCACACAGTTCATTGTGACGAATTGACCGAAACTGCGATGGATGGACCCAGATAATGTGCTGATAAATATCATCCTGAGAGGTGATGTGGCTAAGTACTGATGAAATATTAATTAGTGTAAACACTAATACTTCCTCCTGTGTTCAGTACACAGTGATGTACAAGTCATTGCTGCCCAATGATTTCTAATTAGCAGGTCCTCCCATCTATCAGCCGGAAAATAACATTTTGGTTAATTTCATGTTTACACAAAAACAACAAGAAAACTTCTGAGCGCACTCACACAAAGAGAAGGAACACAGTGACCGGAATAATGAAATGTACCGATAATAAATGTCAGGAATCTACAATATATATATATATAAAAAAAGGGCAAATAATGCAACATAAATACACCGCATAAAAATCAGACCATGCAGCGGATAGTTAAAACCAGAGACAGAACATAAAACACAGACAAAGCTCAGTTTTAGCACATCCAGTGAAACTCATACACGGTACAGTGCCTAAACATATATGTATAAATATCTATTAAGTAAAATGGTCTTTTAGTTTGACATTTTTGGCCAAAATTGTTGTAAGCCCCTGAGCCAACGGCACGGCAGACCACATTTCAGGGGTCCCTAACGCTAATATAAATTCTTAATAACCTGTATAATAACAGGAAGAATGATTTATAATAAATCTGTCAATATTAGTTGCAAAGTTCTAAGTCTGATTGAAGCTTTTATTAACCTGTACATTACCAGGAAAAGCACTCTGTATTAGAGATGTCACAGCCAAACTGCAAGCAGGCAAGTTCCCCTGAGTGGAAGATGCTATGGAGTGAGCCCCTAACCATTTAAATGTGGGAGGGGGTGAGCTTCAATTAGGTAGGAGGTTGCCACCCTCCAAACAGCCAAGACTAGCTGAACAAGAATTGTAAAACATACTGGACACCTAACAAGCTCCTATTGAACCCCCAAAATAACCACAACATATATATAAGCATATGAGTGTCACAGAGGAGTGCTACTGAGCATGGCAATATATATTTAAAACCAGAGACAGAACATAAAACACAGACAAAGCTCAGTTTCAGCACATCCAGTGAAACTCATACACGGTACAGTGCCTAAACATATATGTATAAATATCTATTAAGTAAAACGGTGTCCAGCATGCAGCGGATAGTGACAGAGCACGTCACCCAGCGCAAAGGGAAAGCGGGAGAGACGGGAAAAAGAAAGCGGGAGAATTAGGAAATACCAAACAGGGGGAAATGGGGCAACACAAAAGGAAAAAGGGGGGTGGGGGGAGAAGGGAGTAACAGGGGGGGAGGGAGTAACAGGGGGACGGGAGAAAGTAACAGGGGGGGAGCAAGTAACAAGGAGGGAGGGCATAACAGGGATGGGGGGGGAAGGAGAAACAGGGTTTTTTTCAACTATTGAGAGGATTTGTTATTTGGATAGTTCTAGGGAAGTACCTCTGACACAGTTTGTGGGAATGAGCCAGAAGGGGCTAACTCCCCGAAACGTTGCCCCCCTTTTATTATTTTTTGTTTTCTCCATTTCCGCTCCCGTTACATCCCCCATTATTCCCTTCCTCCCCTTACCCCTCCCCGTTACTCCCTCTCCCATTACACCCTCTCTCCCTGTTACACCTGCACCCCTGTTACTCCCCCCTGTTACTCTCTCACCCCCCTTTTTCCTTTTGTGTTGCCCCATTCCCCCTGTTTGGTATATCCTAATTCTCCCGCTTTCTTTCTCCCGTCTCTCCCGCTTTCCTTCTGCGCTGGGTGACGCGCTCTGTTACTATCCTTCGCATGTTCTGATTTTTATGCTGTGTATTTATATTGCATTATTTGCCCTTTTTCCTATATTGTCGATTCCTGACATTTATTATCAGTGCATTTCCTTATTCCGGTCACACTGTGTTCCTTCTGTGTGTGAGTGCTGGGAACTTTTCTTGTTTTTGTGCATCATTATCCCAAAGGGAATTAGGGTCCCTTTTGTTCCTGTTGCACCACAACCATGAGGATTGTTTCCTTAGAGACTTACATGTTCTTATCTTGTGCTGTCCACACTATATACTGTTTGTATTGCATATACTGTCCACACTATATACTGTTTGTATTGCATAGGTTTGTTTTTTCAACCAGTTTTGGACACGAAAACAGGATGCTTCAGGGCCATTAACTTACTGCCCGACTGCCACCAAGATTTAAACCAGAAAAACTCTCAAAAAAAAAAAGGGGGGGACGAACATCGGAGTTTTAAGTAACCCATTCATTGCCAGAGTTTTTTTTCCCCTGATTCAGCAAGGGGGGTTCAATAAAAGAAACACCCACATGGAAGGACTCTGTTAACTGTAGTCTCTGGCAGGGGGAATACTAGTGCTGGCTGGAAGGAGAACGTCAGCCAACAGCATTGAGAGCAAAGTTCTTCACTTTATCAAATTACCTATCTTTAAAACCAGGAGAACTTCTAGTGTTGGGGCAAGACCACCAATCTCACCGGGAGACCGCCAGTTCCAGAACAGTGATATATATAATATAGAGATAGACAGGAAGCAACCTCCGAGGACACAAATCTGAGAATTGGAAGTTCTGGACAATAATCAAAACGGGATTTTAATGAGAAAGTCATGATTACTTGCTGTGAGATTCCACAAAGTCTAGGATATAAACACATACATACATATATACATACATAGACACACATTTATATGAGAGAGGGAACCCGCAAGTAGATAACTGAGGAGCCCTTCGTCAAGCACTGGATCGACAAGGGCCGAAGATGATGTTACGTATATATATATATATATAGATATATATATATATCTATATATATAGATATATATATATATATATATCTATATATATAGATATATATATATATACACACACTTTACTTTAAAAATAGGTTCTACAATCATAGGATCAATAAAACCATATTTTGAACTTCTTGATAAAGTTCCTTCAACGAAACGCGTTGAAGGTTTGCTGTTGTCCCACACCATGAATTACAAATAAAGGACTATTTTTCTGCAAGACCTGCTCCTCCTTATTTGCTGTGCGCTGCACACCCTGGCTTTGCATATTTTGAACTTATCTCAATTTCCCCCCAAGAGTGAAGGCGTCTTTAAGAGCATCTCGTTTCTATTGGATCTGAATAAGATTTAAAGGGTACGGCTGACACCCTCCTAATAAAGGAAGGATTAAAAGTCTGAGTGTTCACTGTGTGGAGCAATACATTAAAATTCGGTGAGGTGTGTTAAATAATTCATCCAATCAAAACAGAAAAAAAAAAAAAACATCCCATAATCACAGATGAGGTCATGCAAATGAATAGGGGACGTTATTTACGGCCTCCTGAGTAAGCCGTGATACGTTATATTACGACTCCTGTTAATAATATTCAGGCGCAGTTAACCCCTTTGCTCCCAGATAGGCCTGGAACACGTAGCAAAGTCTCCCAAATGTTTTCCCTGGTTAATGTCCCGGTCACACGTCACCGTGACCTCCTTGAGCCGTTCTACACCAGGGATGGTCAACTCCAGTCCTCAAGAGCCACCAACAGGTCAGGTTTTCAGGATATCCTTGCTTCAGCACAGGTGGCTCAATCAGTGGCTCAGTCTTTCACTGCACCGCCTGTACTGAAGCAGGGATATCCGGAAAACCTGACCTGTTGGTGGCCCTTGAGGACTGGAGTTGGCCGCCCCTGTTCTAGACTGTTCATGAAAAATTTGGGACCCCTTTAATTTTTTCATCTTATCTTCCAGAAAAATCACTCAATTTTCATGAAAATTTTAGCAATTACAGGTCTGCCGCAGGAGATCATTTATATTTAAGAATTTGATCATGTAATAAATATTCTTTGGAATGTGTGACGGCGTGATGACATCATCAAGTGCGCAGTTTCAAAATGGTGTTTAGCTAAGAAGTTAAGAACGTTACAAAGCGCTGGAGACAGAGCAGGAATTAGGGTCCAAAACGCTGACATTAATTTTTTCCCGGTAAAGGACGGTCGCCGGGAGGACTGAAAAAGCGAATTCGTAAAACAACGAATCGTTCAGGAGGTGAGCAGCTGGATCAGCGCGTTATTGATGATGAAATCAGACAGTGGCGTTCTCGTCTTTGGCCGCGGGTTTCGGCAGGAGGACATTTTGAACACAGCACACTCAAACTTTCTAGTAATCTTGTGACCGTGTAACACATTTACGAGCTGTGAAGGAAACATGCCTATTTCTCGTTGAATGAGCACGAACCTCCCGCAGCGTATCTGGTACTTGTTGACAATACAGTGACATCAATTTAGGTGAGGGTCTCTAATCTGTGCTTCTTGTATAGTGTGACTCTACATAACGGACCTACAATTCTGCACATGTTCATGGGGATTGAGCTAGAAATATATAAAATGTGATGAAAAATAAAAGGGCCTGTCCCTTTGTTCCTGAACTCGGGGTATTTGTCAGGGAAATACTGATACAAAAGCATAATTTGCAGTTTATAATCCCTCAGTGCCATTTTTGAATCACTGCTGCACTCTCAGTTAAATCTGATTGTCCAATTAGCCTCTAAAAGTGCCATGTGGTGTAACACAGGGGAGAGCAAACTATTTGCAAGGTGCCAAAAAAGCCGGGCCAAAAAAAGCCTCGTTAGGGACGTGCTACAGATGGGAACGACCCCGAGACGTGGACAATGATCGAGGTTAAAACTACTGTGGCCAACAGAATTGAAATTAAATGACCCTTGCTTATGAGAAGATAACAGAATAAGTATTTAAACGATAATATTTTGTCAAGTTGGTGTAACAAATAGCACTGAGTTCTTTTGTCTTAGAATATTCTATTCAGCCAGTACACTGCAGTTCCTTGTTTTTTGTACACTGCAGGCCTTGTTTTTGTACCACTGCATGCCTTGTGTTTTTGTACACTGCAGCTTGTGTAAGGTTTTGGTACAGCTGTCGTAGTTGATGTTTTTGTACACTGCAGGGCCTTGTTTTTTAGGTTACCCTGCAGTGCGCGCTTGTGTTTTTGTACACTGCAGGGCCTTGTGTAATTTTGTATACAACCTGCGGGCCTTGTGTTTTTTGTACACTGCAGGCCTTGTGTGTTTTTGTACACTGCAGGACCTTTGTGTTTTTGTACACTCACTGCAGGCCTTGTGTTTTTGTACCCTGCAGGGCCTTGTGTTTTTGTACACTGCAGGCCTTGTGTTTTTGTACACTGCAGGCCTTATTGTGTTTGTACCTCTCAGTGCCTTGTTTTTATTACACGTGCAGGGCATGGTTTTTGTACGTGCAGGGCCTTGTGTTTTTTTGTACACTGCAGGCCTTGTGTTTTTTTACACTGTGCAGTGCCTTGGTGTTTTTGTACACTGCAGGGCCTTGTTTTTTTGTAACACTGCAGGGCCTTGTGTTTTTGTGACAACCTGCAGTGCCTTGTATTTTTTGTACACTACAGGCTTTGATGTTTTAATGTCGCTAACAGACAAGGGCCAATTGTGTTTTGTACACTGCAGGGCCTGTGTGTGCCTGCCTTGGTTTCCCCTTTCTAGCACTTTAATGCCGGAAAAGTACTAGTAGCCATATTGGTCCTGGACCAATGCGATATGTGTAAGTTGTGATCCTTTATCAGAGAACCAATTGTACACTATAATTCCAATCTATTAAAGCTGCAGTTCAGGTCCTTTTTTTTAATTTATTTTTTTACTTCAATAGCTTCATGTGGGCAATCTCTAATTACCTAAAGAACTGTATAGCTGCAGGTCAATTTGTTCTCCATGTATTGATGGCGAAATTTGGTGACATAATTAGTGAAGGATCTGTTTTTCTTCTGCTTCTTCTTGTCTACTCGATATAAGGAGAGCTCAGTGAATTCATGCACTACTGCACTGACATGTGCTAGAGGGAGGGAGGTCTGACAAAGGGGTGTGCCAGGGCTGTGACAGGACATGAAGGGGCAGTGCCTTAGCAAATGGCTGTTAAAAAATAGAATACAAGAAAATTGGTCTTTCAAATTGTTTTTTAAAAACACAAAATCCTAAAAGAATTTTTTTCTTACTACAGAACTGATTTATTTAAAAAACACACATGCAGTATTGACTGAACTGCAGCTTTAAGACAGCAGAGCTTTCCTCTAGTGCAGGAGGTGAGCAAACGGGGGGTGGGGGCGCAACATTTTTTGGGGGATGGCACAGCGCTTACAGAGAACCCACACTCTTCCCCAAGCATTAAATTAAGGCCGGGGACTGCGCTAAGCTCTAAGTTTCCCTTCCCTCAGAACGGCTTCGGCGACGCGTCCCATGGCAATAGCGGCATCAAATGATGCAGGGTGGTCACATAGGGGTGGCATAGGCGTGGGAGACAGGCGGGGGGCGCAGGGCCAAAGGTTTGCGCACCCCAGCTGTAACATGATTTCAGCTTTCGACCTGTTACATTTTGTTTTTGTCACAGAGCAATAAAACAACTCGGGAATTCTGAAAAAAGTTATTATTTTTTTTAAATTTAATGTGTAGAGAAAATGTTATATGACAAGTGCTTTTAATTTATTTGCAGAGCCGCAACATACAGTTGTGTGATTGGCAGTTTAAACCCTTTCATTCGCCGAGGATAAAGCAGCAAAACATGTGAAATCTTTTAAAAATCAGTTAGTTGAAGTTCAGAATATAATATACTGTTTGTTTGTTTTTTTAGCCAACTCTTAATGCCATTTTTAAAATAAGTTTTGTAAAGCATTCCTTTGATTTCAAGACCTTTGGAACACCCTTAGTGATAATAATTTGTTGCCAAGTTACAAGCATTTTGAAGCTGCACGCTGCAACTATAAGATAAATGTATCTTAGTAATATAAGCAACATTGTAGCTGCTGAGTTACACCTGACTGAATGTTGATTGAAACTGAAAGGCAGCCATTAAATGTTAGGCACAAGCATCGAGTCATATTGTACAGATTTCAAAACAGGATCACCCAACCGATTGCCAGTTTATGTAAGATTGTAGGATTCACATTGTCACGACTCTTTACATATATAAATCTTATACTATATTAGTGAAAGCACTTATATGTTTGCCTCCTGGATGTCCGGTGTCCCTACAGCATCTCATTGGTCCCTTGGCCCGCCCGCGCCCCGCACACCTCTCATTGGCTCACACAACTCACACCACCCCCTTGGCCCGCCAGCCCCCCACCTCTCATTGGCCTGAGCGGAGTGACGGGCCCAAAGTCCAAAAAAAAAAAAAAAAAAAACCCACACAACCACACAGCACACACACACACACACCCAACACACACACACACACACAACACAACACACACACACCACACACACAAACACCACACACACACACAAAAAAACACACACCACTCTCTCCTCTGTTACAACATTTAGCGGGCTCACAGTGTTAGCAGCACATCTCCCGCTCTCTTACCCCACCCGGTCCCGAGTGCTCCGCCTCTTCCTCCGCCTTTCCCTGTTTCCCGCACTTTCAATCCACCCCCCCCCCCTCCACGTGGAGCGTTCCGGACGGGTGAGTGAGCTGCCGGACGGGTGAGTGAGCGTTCTTTACGTCCCCTCACCCCCCTTCACCTCACCCTCATCACTTCCCCTACCACCCCCCCCCGCGCCGCTACACTCACGGGGGGCGGAGTATCACCTCCCCTCACTCACTTCCACCCTCCACCCCCCCGTCGCCGCTACACTCAGTCTGGGTGGAGCGGAGTGAATCACACATCGCCCACTCACATCACTTCCCCTCCACCAGCCCTCCCGTCGCCGCTACACTCAGCCGTGGGAGCGGAGTATCACCTCCCACCAAATCACATCACTTCCCCTCCTCCCCAGGCCCACCTCAGGCCGTAATCACCACACCTCCCCCGCAAAACTCACTTCCTCCCCCCCGGCGTGCCTGCTACAACTCAGGGGGACGTGAGTGACACCTCACCTAATCCACGCCACCCTCCCGCCGTACAAACTCGCGACGGGTGACACCTCCCCCCTCCACTCCCCAACCACCCCCCCCGGCGCCGCTAACACGTCTCAAGGGGGACGCTAGTGATCACCCAGGATCCCCTCAACTCACCGTTTTCCACCTCCCTCCCCTCCCACCCGGCGCCGCTCACACTCCGCGGGGAGCCGGAAGTCACACCCAACACGTCCTTCCTCCCCTCCCACCACGCCCCTAACAGAGCTGAGAACATTGATCGCACTCCCCCCTCTATCAGCCGCCCCGCAAAAGCTAATGACGGGAGCTGCCACACCGTGAAATCCCCGCAACTCCTGATGGGCGTAGTTGCATCCTTCACCATCCCCTCAACCACCCCTCCACTACAACTTCCCCTCCCATTCCACATCCCCTGTCCCCCCTCCCCCAAACTCCCCCAACCCCTCACTACTCTACCCTTCGCCCTCCCATCCCCCACCATCACCCCTCCCCTCCACCCCCCCCACAACTCACTAACACTACACTTCCCCTCCACCTCCCCTCCCCCACCCTCAACACTCCCCCTCCCCCACTCCCTCTACACTCCTCCCCTCCCCCACCCCCCCTTAACCTCCCCTCCAACCCCCCCTTCACCTCCCCTCCACCCCCACCCCCTCACCTCCCCTCCACCCACCCCCCCATTTCACCATCCTCCACCCCCCCCCCTTCACCATCCCCTCCACACACCCCCCCCTTCCCATCCCCTCCACCCCCCCCCCTTCACCTCCCCATCCCCACCCCCCCCTCCTGCCCTCACACCCCTTCACCTCCCAATCCAACCCCGCAAAATCCCCACTCTCCTCACTCAAACCCCCCTACGGGGGGTCCAACGCCCCCTAAGTCCACTCCCCGCCACCTCCCCTATCAACCCCCCTTCACTCCCCCTTGACCAAACCTCCCACCACAGTCCCACCGTTCCCACCACCCAAACCCTTCCCCACGCCATCACGTTCCCAACCACCTCCTCCAGTTCCCCGACCCACCTTCCCACCCCATCCCCTCCTCTTCCCACACCCTCCCCCCCCCCCTTTCACCCGCCCCCCCCCCTTCCACCTCCACCCAATCCTCCCCCCCGCCCCACTGGCGCCCCCCCAAACCTTCCCACCTCCCCCCGTTCACCACGGCACCTCCCAACCCTTCCCAACCGACCTCCTCCCCCCTTCCCACCACCAATCCTCCCCCGACACACCTCCTCCCCGCCCTTCCCACCACCATCGCCCCTTCCTCAACCATCCTCCCCCCCTTAACTCTCCCCCCTTCACCACCCCGAGAATATACTCAGAAACAATTGACACCAACAAAAACCTTGCCCAACCACCGAATAACCAACCCTCTTTCCCCCCGTCCCCACCAGACCAATGACCCCCCTCTAAAAAAAATTCCCCCCTTCCCCACCCCCCCATCCCCCTCCTTCCGCCCCAATATCCACCCCCACAACTCCCCCCTCATTCCCACCCCGCTAAACTACACCCCCTTCACCCTCCTCCGCTCTCCCTCCAATAAATCCCCATCCTCCTCATTCCACCCCATTCCCCTCCATCACAACCCCGCCATCCTCTACCACATCCACTCCGATCCTCCCGCCCCTCCCCCCTCCTCCCCCTCACCCCTCCCATCCCCCCACGATCCTTCCCAACCTCCAAAAGCTCCCACCCCCATTCCCCCCTCCTAACCTCCACCAGGTCCCCCCGTCCCACACCTCACTCGACCCTTCCGAAACCCACACCCCCAAAGATCCCCCCCTCCTCCACCCTCCCCCCCTCCCCCCGCCTCCCGGCCTCCACCTCCCCCCACTCCACCTCCCCCCCTTCCCAATCCTCCAGCTCCCCCCCTTCCCTCCTCCACCTCGCCCCCTTCCAATCCTCACCTCCCCCCCTACCCTCACTACCACTAGTCCCCTCCACCTCCCCCTTCCATCTCCCATACCCCCCTCTTCCCCCCTTAACCCCTCTTTCCCGTCCCCCTTTCCCTACTCCCACGCTTTTCCTCCAAACCTCCCCCAGCCTTATAACCCCCTTTCATCCCTTACCATCCTCCACGCCGCTCACGCTTTCCCCCACCTCACCCCCTATCCCCATCTTCCGCCCTTCCTCTCCTCCCCGTCCACCCAACCCCCTTCCTTCCTCCTCCTCTCACCTCCTGTCACCACCCCAACCCCCCGCCCAACCCCCTTCGACCCCTGCTGTCCCACCCCCTCCTGTCAACCAGTCACCCACCCCCCCTCCCTTCACCTCCGAGCAACCTCACCTCCTGAAACCTCCCTGTCCAAACCCCTGCTCACCAACCCAACAAGTTCACCTCCCCTCCACGCCCCCTTCCACCTTCCCGTCCGCCCCCCCGTGAATCACCTACCCCTCACCATCCCCACGACCACACCCCAGTCACACCTCACCCTCCCCCCGCCTCACCTCACATCCCCTCACCACCCACCCCAACACTCCCCTCCGACCTCAACCTCCCCTCCTTCCAAAACGCCTTTCTTACCGCCTCACCTGTCCTCTGCCTTTACTCTTCGCCCAACCAACCCGCACTCTAGGCCTTTCAACCCGCCCACCGCTCACATCTCCCCGCGCCACACAGCCGCCCGCACGCACTAACAGACCTGCCACATGGCTCGACACACACCCGCCCGCCTCTCACCCACCCCACACACTCGACAAAAAAGCACCTGCCGCATGCCTGCCCTACGCAACAAGCATCTCACTCGACCAGCTGTAACCACGCATCGCCACACCCACCCGCCGCTCTCACACCCTAGCAGGTACCAGACCGACCCACAGCCATCACTCACTACCCATCTCCACCCACTTGACTGCGAAAACACCCAACCTGACCGCCCTCACACCCACAAAAGAAGAGATAACACTCCTGCAGACACACGCCTCTCAATTTTACATCACTTATGTCACCAAAATATACAAGTGATTGGACTGTGTGTGGTTTACAAATAAACCATTTTTATCAACATCGTAAATTACATGTTTCTC